>OY856186.1:213900863-214027623 GCA_963693315.1 Diogma glabrata
ATTTTTTATCTCCTTTATCTCCATTTAGGAGCATAGAGCGTCTACTAGACTGGACCATCTGACTCTGTTGGGGGCAATCGCTTTCAGTTCACCCCATGTCTTGCCAATTTGTTTTGCTTCAGCTAACACCGCTTTCTTTCACGTCGTGTGTGGTCTTCCAACTCTCCTTTTACCTTGTGGATTTCACTCTAGGGACATCCTTGTTATGTCTTCAGGTGATTTTCTCTGTGTATGTCCTATCCATCTCCATTTCCTTTGTTTTATCTCGGTCTCAACGTCTAACTGCTCTGTCTGCCGTAGAAGTTCCTGGTTACTGATGGTGTTCGGTCAGAAGCATGTGATCAGTCTTCTCAGGCATTTTTTCACCTGTAGTTGATTTGTGATCGTTTTTGTATGTTTCCACGTTTCACACCCATACAGCAGTACTGACTTGACACATGCATTGAACATTCGTAGCTTTGTCTTTCTTGACAGGACGGATGCATTCCAGATCTTGTGAAGCATATTGAACGTATTTCTGGCTTTGTTAATACGCTGACTGATATCTTCTTCAGTCCCACCTGTTTTTGCTGCCGTAGAATCAAGGTACACAAATTTGTCAACTTCGTCCACTTGTGTATTGTTGATGATAATTGGTGTTATCGTTTTGGTGTTCAATCTCATAGCCTTTGTTTTTCATTAATGTTGACTCCAACTTCATGTGCAAGGGTTGATAGCTTCTGTATTTTCTGCTGCATGTCCGTATGTGTGTGTGTGAGTAGACAGATGTCATCTGCATAGTCTAGATCATTGAGCCTTCTTGTTGTGTTCCATTTGATTCCATTTGGACTTGCATCATCGAGCTTTCTCATGATACTATCTAGTACTATTAGGAATAGTAGCAGGGATAGTACACAGCCTTGTCTCACTCCTCGGTGGTTGTAGTATTTTATCACTTTGCTGTCCATTGTATTGTATTCTGTTTCCAGCATCCCGAATACATTTCTTTGATTAGATCAACTATTTTCTTTGGACGCCCATTTCACAAAGTGTCTTTCATATCGCGCTTCTGTTGATTGAGTCGAAGGCGCGTTCGAAGTCCACGAAGAGGAGATACAATGGTGAAATCCATTCGTTTGATTGCTCTATGATGATACGGACTGTGTTGATATGATCGGTTACAGCTTCTTCCTGGCTTAAAAGCCAGCTCGTTCGTTTCTTAGTTTTCATGTTAATTGATGGAGATATTCTTTCGAGAATGATCATCGCTAGTATTTTCATTATTGTGCTGAGCAGAGATATACCTCTCCAATTTTTTGCATTCTCTTAGATCACTTTTCTTTGGGATTGTTATGGTTAAACCTTCTTTCAATTTGGTTGGTATTTTACCGTTGTTCCATACATCAGCTAATAGTGGTGTTAGAGCTTCTGCTGTTGTGTTTACATCTGCTTTGAGTAATTCTGCTGATATATTATCTGTACCAGCAGATTTATTATTCTTGAGTTTCTGTATGGCATCTCTAACTTCCCGTTCCGTTGGTGGATAGGTGTTGATAGTTTCGTTATAGTTGTCAGCCGGAGACTGCAAATTATCTTCATGTTTGTGGCAGTTGTCTTCGAAGTATTCTTTCCATGTATTTAGCTGTTGTTCATGTGTTGTGAGAGTTCGACCAGATTCATCCTCTATTGTTGGAGCTTTTGTGTATTTGTTGGTCACCTTTCTCACGCATTTGTGTAGTGTGCGCATATTTCTATTAGCTACTGCTCTTTCTGCAGTCTTGAGAATGCTTTCTGTGTATCTTCTGCGATCATTCCTAGCCATCATTTTAACTTGATTTGCTGTACTTTCATATTTGCTGCGGATCTCGGTTGTGTTCTGGTGACACAATTGCAACTTGAGCTGACGACGCTCTTCAATTTTCTTCCAGGTATCATTGCTAATCCATGGTTTCCGTGATTTGTCTTGGTATCCAAGCACATCTGTAGCAGTTTTGACGTAAGCTTCTTTAACTTGTTCCCATTTTTCATCAATGCTGGTGGTTTCGTTGTTTGGTAGATTGAGCTGGAGCGATTCTTTGAAGGTGTTATTTGTGCTTTTCTCGCTCAATCTGTTGATGTTAAAGTTCCTCTGACATGACTTGTTGTGTTTTGCAGCGGCTGGTTTAATTTTGAATGTTGCAATTACCAGTTGATGGTCGCTGTGTATGTCTGCTCCTCGCTTTGCTCTGACGTCTTGTAGTGAGGATAGGAACTTCTTATTCACCAGTACGTGATCAATTTTATTCTTGGTTCTTTCATTTGGTGATGTCCAAGTGTATTTGTGTATGTTCTTGTGTGGGAACTTGCTGCCTCCTATGAATAGTTGATTTGTGACACAACAATCGATGAGCCAGTCTCCATTATTGTTAGCTGTTGATTTTAGTGCATGTTTGCCCATGACAGATTCCATTTCGGTGTTGTCGGTTCCAATTTTGGCATTGAAATCACCTTGTATTATTTTGATGTCATTTCGGTGTGCACTAGCCAGTGTTGCTTGGAGCTGTTCGTAGAATTCATCTTTTGTCGCATCATCAGCTTCTTCGGTAGGTGCATAGCACTGTATGATCGTTGTATTTCTAATTTTCGATTGGACTCTTGCTGTTATTTTTCTGCTACTGATTGTTTGCCATTCGAGAAGTGCTTTCTTTGCGTTAGGTGTTGTTAATATTGCTACGCCTTGTACATGTGTGTTGGATTTACCAGAGAACATCATGTAATTTCCTTTACTTGTTGTTAGCTCTCCACTGTTTTTCCACCTTACTTCACTGAGTCCTAGTATCTCGATGTTTTATTCTTCCATTACTTTTTCAACTTGTGCTAACCTCGATGTTTCTATCAGAGTTCTGACATTCCAGTTTCCTACTCGTTGTCCGGGTACGGTAGCCAAGGGTCGATATTTGGTTTTTTCCAGTTTGGTTTGTTTTGTTTGTCTTTCTAGTGTACGTTTCTTTAATCATTTGAATTTCGGATTCACTTTTCTTATTAACGGGTGATTGGGCCATCGAATCCTACCCAGTTTCCAGGGCTGTTGGATAAGGTATACTGGCATACCGTGGGCGAGATATTCCTGCTTCAATGTGCTACAATCGTATTTCCATATTTTTTCTGATGAAGTTCCCAAGCGGTCTGAGATTACTCACAATATATTGTGTTTAGTCGATATTTTGTTTAGATGGTATGTTGTTTTGATGCTAGACATATGTAAGCTTAAATACTATTATGGTTATCATATCACCTCACCTTAAGCTGGGAGCCGATTTAAAAAAGAATAATATTTCTAATTCCTCTCATTCTCTATGAAAAACCACACCGATATTTTTGAAACGGATGTTCAACAAAACTGCTGATTTTGACCAACTTCAAATGCGTGAAAGATCTTATATGCTATGCAGAGGAAGCCAATTATAATCTATTTTACAAGGAGGTTAATCGTGCACATTTCTTTCAAAAATGTTTTGCTCTATACTATAATATGAGAGCTTATTTAATTCAACTTGGGTCAGACATGATTTTTTTTTTTCATAACAGCATGAACACTAGGTGTAGGATACTAGTTGCAGCTGGCGTTAAGATCTCGATTCAATTAAACTTCGATCTAAGATCGTTATGCAGATGCTCGTATTCCAAGCAGACCAAAACAAGATTTAATGCGATTTAATTCAAGTCACATGTCCGCAATTCCAAGCCATTTTAGGCTTGGTAATTAATTTTGCATAAACCATAGGATTGATTAGAACAATATTTCAACTTTGGAGAGCATATGTAGGTCGCTGATGAAAAGATACGCATGCCTATCCGCACTTGGGACTGTACAGATTGTCATTGTGCCTCTTTACGCAGTCCCTTTTTCTTTCATTTGGATTTATTGAGCTGAAAACTTGGTTGTAAATTTTTACCTTTTCAAAAATCCACATGGATTATACCCGCAACAAACTGAGTCGATGCTTGCAATGTCGTTCTATAGTCTCGGATAATGAGGAACGAACTGTTCCTTTAGGTTTGCTAGCTATTAAACCTACTTGCTGCATGGCTATAGGTGTTGGCCTATCATTTGTTTGAAATACTTGGCTAGCCTTGAACATTTTGTTATTGTTGCAGCAGAGAATTCAAGATCTTAGTAAATACTCGATTGCTAATTCAGCGTTGTCCAAACTAAAAAACGGATGGACGACTGATAAAATGATAAACAGCGAGGAGAAAGAAGGAGAAAGTCAGAATAATAGATAAATGGCAGTTGATTTACAAATCTACAATTTGTACTAAAAGTATTTATTTATTTGTTTAAGAGAAAATTATTTATTTACTTAAAAATATATATATATATATATATATATATATATATATATATATATATATATATATATATATATATATATATATATATATATATATATATATATATATATATATATATATATATATATATATATATATAATATATATATATATATATTATATATATATATATAATATAATATATATATATATATATATATATATATATATATATATATATATATATATATATATATATATTATATATATATATATATATATATATATATATATATATATATACTATATATATATATATATACTATATATATATATATATATATATATATATATATATATATATTATATATATATATATATATATATATATATATATTATAGATATATATATATATATATATATATATATATATATATATATATATATATATATATATATATATATATATATATATATATATATAATATATATATATGATATAATATATATATATATATATATATATATATATATATATATATATATATATATATAATATATATATATATATATATATATATATATATATATATATATATATATATATATATATAGATATTATATATATATATATATATATATATATATATATATATATATATATATATATATATATATATATATATATATATATATATATATATATATAATATATATATATATATATATATATATATATATATATATATATATATATATATATATATATATTATAATATATATATATATATATATATATATATATACATAATATATATATTTATATATATATATATATATATATATATATATATATATTATATACATATATATATATATATATATATATATATATATATATATATATATATATATATATATATATATATATAATACTATATATATATATATATATATATATATAATATATATATATATATATATATATATATATATATATATATATATATATATATATATATAATAATAATAATAATAATAATAATAATAATAATAATGCTTTATTTTACTTCGTTTTTTTTGCAGCTAGATAATTTTACAAAAAATTTGATATACATTGCAAATTTATAGGATATTTTTTCTTAACATTAAATGACAATGGCATTTTGCCGTCTGCCAGATTGATAATTATATCTTTCTTGTATTAATTGGTTGTGATTGCAGTTTAAGTTTTAACTTAACGTAGAGTACCTTGATATATGCTATCCTAAATAAAATACAAAAATACTGAAGATCTTATACGGTACTCAATTCTTTTTTAAACAAATTTAAGGAAAAAAAAAATAGCGATTAACATTTAACATTTATAAAATTTCTAAAAGTAGTAAAATATCAATTAATTAAACATATCAAATGTTATCTTATCTCTTATATTCTATTACATAACTACATATTGATAAAACTAAAAGACTTTTTATCTTGACTGACTCTTATTTCTAATAAATTTCTACACATATTTCCATTTTGAAAGCCTGATAACTTATTAATAGCATGTTTAATATTCCTTTGATTAGAGAAACATAAAGAACAAAAATAATAATACTGCAACAGGCTATTATGTGTTAGCAGTTGTATTCATTAACGAGAGTCCGACGGTATTTCCAAGCGTATGTAATGTATTGGTAAAGTTTAGGAAAGTCTTTTCCATTCAAATAGTTAACGAATTCTGAATTTGTAAGACTAAGTTTGTTAAAAAACTGCTTTCGCTGACATTTGAATATTGGACACTCCGCAATAAAGTGGAAAGTATCTTTCAAAAGTATCTTCAATTTGATTTAAATTGCACAATGAGCACAAAGTATTGCTATTATTCTTCCATGCACGACCATTTAAATCCAGTAATTCTCCTCTGGCTTTAAATATCGTTGCAATCATTTTGGTACTATAACCATCATTGAAATAGTGGTCAATGGTACCAGGGTACTCTAACTTACAATACTGATGATGATGTATCGAGCTACGAGCCATAAAAATGCATTGAGACTTGTATTGATCTTTCAGATTTTCTAGTTTTTGATACCCAGCTTGCTCCCATAAACTGACACTAAATTCATTTAAATTTATTTGTACGTTACATTTAGATGCAAGGGTTTCCCATTCCAATGTCCACGATATTTTCTTTCTAATTATTTCTTTAGCAAGATATGTTGGTAGCCTAAAGTCTTCGAATTTTAGAATTTTGATAATATAGTCAAAGTGCATTTTCAAAGTAAAAAAATATATTTTAAGCAGCCCGAATTCAATAGCCAACATATAAGTAGGAGTGTTAGAAGGTAAGCCTAGCAGTTTTTTAACAAAAAATTTTTGTATTTTTTCCACTTCTTCATATTCACTATAGCCCCACACCTGCGCCCCGTAACATACTAAAGATCTAGATATGGCTTCAAAAAACTTTATTTTTCCAGCCATTGTCACTTCATCCTTACAAATATAGCTATTCCATACACTATTTATCCCCATTTTAGCAGATTGCAGTTTTGATTTTAGATGCGAATGGTATGACAGACGGGGGCGTTAATTCTATCCCTAAGTACTTAAAAGATTTTACTACTTCAATAGTTTCTCCTTGATATGTCCATTTTTCGTGCTCTGCCCGTTTACCGCCTTGCTAAAAATCATAATTTTAGATTTGTCTATATTTACCACCAGACTCTATCTGTTGCAATAATTTTCCAGATCAAAAATCATTTTTTGTAGTTTAGTTGGTGTATCTGCCAATAAAACTATGTCGTCAGCGTACATCAGCAGTTTAATACAACGATCTCGAACATATATTCCACCTTCTAAATAATCATTTAGGTCGTTTAAAAACAGCGAAAAAAGTATTGGACTAAGAAGACAACCTTGTCTTACACCGATTTTTGTTTCAAACCAACTTGAAATATGTTCGCCATCCCAAACAGCACTTAGTGTGCCACTATAAAGTTCCTGTAGCATACTTAAAAATTTTGACGATACACCAGCGCAGCTCAGTTTGTAGAATAATGATTGCCGAATAACACTATCAAATGCCGCTCTAAAATCTACAAAAAACGCATAGACTTTTTCTTTCTTTCCTACTGTTCTAATTTGAATAATACTGACTAAGGAAAATATACAATCCGATGTTGAATAATTTTTTCTAAACCCGGCTTGGTAATCGTTTATTATTTTAAATTCATTAGACCAGTTTTCGAGTCGCACTAACAACATTCCTGCAAATAATTTAGCTATGACGTTCATAAAGGAAATACCGCGGTAGTTGGTTGGTTCGTTTATATCACCTTTCTTAAAGAGTGGAAAAATTATACTTTTCTTTAAAGCATCGGGTGCATTAGCATTTTCATACATCTCATTGAATATAACTACAATTTTATCTAAGAGTAACTGTGGTGCGTTTTTCAAAAATTCGTAGCAGATTCGGTCTTCTCCTGGTGCCTTGCCATTTTTTGCCTTTTTGAGAGCTTTTACGACTTCATCCAACTGAAAAGGTTCATCTAACACCGGAATTTGAATATTTGGTTCTGCGTACAACGTAGGAAGATATTGTAGGGAAGGGCTTAGAAGTTTAATAAAGTGGTTCTGAAAATCCTCAATATAAATGTTATTACCACACGTAAATTTCTTATTGCGTAGTTCACGTAGTGCAGAACTCCATTCTCTTAGGTTTTCTATATTCGAAAGTTTCTTCGACAAGCTCATGTAATAATCTTTACGTTTCTGTACACACAATGCTTTAAATCTTTTGTTTGCTGCCTGAAAAAGATGTTTCATATACATAGAGTCATGTTTTCGAAACAGGTTTAGATATTTAAATGAAATTTTTCTCAATTTATCACATTCCCAGTCAAACCATTTGTTTTTGGCCTCTAAATGTTTATAACTGGTGCTAGGATTATAGTTAGATGCTTTATAAATAATATCTTTTAAAGTTTCTGTATTAATTGAAATTGGCAAATGTGATAAAATATTTTCCACGTTGTGAACATATGACTCCCTCAAGTGATCTTTCCATAAAAGTTTAGGTAAAAGACTAAGTGGTTTCTCTCGTAAACCAGAAGCGCTTCCATTTATAGATAAATTAAGCGGCAAATGATCCGAAAAAAGTTCTGTTCCTACCATAAAATCATTAATGAGATGTAAGACATCATATGATACAGTGCAAATGTCATTCACAGATGATCCCATTTTACCCAAAAATGTATACTCTCCATTGATATCTCCATGGCATCTACCATTTAAAACTATACCACCTACATCCGCCATTAGCTCTAAGAACCGTTTTCCTTTTGCATCTACTTTAAGGTCCTTAGAGGCTCTCTTTGAGGAAATTGCCGAATATACCGAGCATACTTCATCTGCAATTTCTTGCAAATTTCCTTTTCTAACATTGAGATCTCCTATGATAATAAAATTTTTAATGCTCTCAGTTTGTTCCAGTAGTGTTTGTAAAACACTGAACTCAGAATCCCATTTATTACAATTCAAATATATCGGAATTATTTTTAAAACATTACCATTTACTTGCGCTCTCAAAACTACCGAGGTATTATGACGTTCAAATTTAAACAAATATTTTTTTTTTCTATGTTGTGTTTAACCCAAAGAGACACCCTCCACTTGCACGTCCAAAATTATTTGATTTACTCGCCCCTATCCAACACAAATCATAGCCTGGAAAATATTTTGAATACTCTGAGAATTTATCTTCCATTAACCAAGTTTCAAAAAGAAAAAATATGTCATAATTTTTAACAAAAGAAAAGAAATTTAAAATTAGTACCTTATTTGCTAGTCCATTTATATTATAAGCTAATAGTTTAATTAAACAGTTAGGTTGGCAGACGGTTTCTATTTGCTATTTATGAATGTTGGGCTTTAGTATAGCTGACAAAATGTTTGACGCATCGAATTTTAATACTTGACTTAATCGAATAGTTCCATCCTCTCCACCCATCGTACTCAACCTGCCGTCTTCTGCCATTATAAATTTCTGACCTTCGATCTCCAATTGATCCATTCTGATTCTGATTTTTCTGTTTGCATCAATGCCCAAAATATTTTTTCTTAACGCAAACAAAAACGATCTTTTTTTGCGCAAAGATTTTGAATAGTCTCGGTCGACTGACATTTTTGTTCCCCTTAACTTACTGCAGTTCGCAAGTATGAGTGAGATATCGGACATTTTGCAAAATTCCACTAGCAAAAGTGTTTTGTTTTTCGTCAGGAATACTATTGCGAGATGTTATTTTTATCAATATCTACTTGAAGAAAAGTTTTGCAAAAGTTTTCAATATAATTGAACGCGTCTTCTTTCACTTCTGTTATTACCTTGAAGATAAGGTTATGTCTTCGATTGTTGTTGTCCAGTTTATCTACTGTAGCTAAAAGCTCAGTTTCTCTTTCCTCAAGTTGACTGATTTTACTTTGTAAAACCTGATATTCTGCACGCAAGCTTTGAATTTCGTTAGTAAGGTCCTGTTTTGTTACCAAACCAGCCATCTTTTCATCGAGAAGCTGACTAAGAATAGTTTTACAATCTTCTAATGGTATTAACGACATTATTTCTTGTTCAATTACTTCAATTTGAGACTGTTTCTTAGCTCCAGGTCCCGTCTCTGGTGATTCCAACTTCCGTTTACTATTTTGAGTTTTCATACACAAGTAAGTTAAAGCTGGTTTGATCAGCTGTGTTTTGCTATCAATAATAATTTATAAACAATTTATTTTTACTTCTTTTGTTTATGTTTAAAATTTAATTTAATTTTTTATTATATCGTTTGCACAAAATATAAATTGCGGTATTAAGTATGTACTGTAAAAATTAATCCCAAGTAATTTCTCTTCGTAATATATTCATGTAATGTATATAAACTGTTATTTTTGTTTATTTTTTATATATAAGTTTTTTTTTTTTTGGTTGATTTTTTGTTTTTGTATTGGTTCAATACGTTTATGATTTTATAATATTATATCTTCAAGTTAAAACCATTAAACTTACACTATTAATTTCAAAATACAAGGCAATATAACTTTAGAAACAAAACTTTTTTAACTTAACAACTTATATACACAATGTTTCTTCACTGATTTTTTGATGTTTGAAATATTTTATTTTAATTTATTTTATAGAGCGCAACCACAACACAACCTTTGTTAACCAAAGTCGAATATCTTCAGTATATATATATATATATATATATATATATATATATATATATATATATATATATATATATATATATATATATATATATATATATATATATATATATATATATATATATATATATATATAGAATTTTATTTATTTAAAAAATTTAGTATTTATTCATTTTTGAAAAAAATATTAATTTTTTTAATTATTACTATACAAAAAAGTGTAATTATATTTTGTATGTTAAACAAATTTATCCTTCCAACAACTACAAATATAAGTTTATTTCAGTTTAACCTCTCACAATTGTGTGCGTTATTCGCCTTAATAGAATAAAATAAGCAGTATTTTCTTTATCCGATTCATTAAAGAATTTTAAAATAATTCAATTAAAACTAATACATGTTACTCTGTCGGAAGGATGAAACGATGTATAGGAGTTCGTGTTTAATGAATTTTATTCTCTCGCAATTTTGCGATGCTTGCCTGGCGAACTCGCCTGATGACAACAAAAATAATTATAATACTGCTGATCATAGCCAGTATAGCAAGAATCCTGCGCTCGCGAGCCCTATCTTTACACTTTAGCAAGAGACAAGCTATTCCTGCCAGGATGTGGCCCGAACGACTTAATTCTACCAACCGAGATATGGTTTCTCTATAACTAAAAACAAAGATTAATCATTATCATCAACTAAAAACTTATGCCATTCCTGAAAAGTGCTCCCAAGCGCTAGACTCCAATAACATTACATTACCAATCACTTCATTGAAGAGGCCTGTGGTGTCAAAGGATGGTACTACTGGCGAACACCTAGGAGCTATCTGAGTAGTAACCGCACTCCTCTCCACCAAAAACCTCTCCGAAGTGAAGTGGGGAACAATCCGTCGGTCGATTACATATCCATTAATAGGATATAGGCGACCTATGACTATCTGTAATTGTTATGGGTTGGAACCCCATGAATGGCTTCTCGAATGAATGTATAACACCACACATAATATTTTGAGTCAATAGTTAATAGTTATGAAAAACATTTTCGGATTGACCTGAATCATTAATTTTAATATATGATTTTTGTAGTTGCACTAGCACTAAAAATAATTAATTCACTTTAAAAATAAAAAAAAAAAACAAAATTGATTTGATTTTTATTTTTTATCTAACTTTTATTTAACTACTACGCGTTTCAATCTGATGCAGATCATCGACAGGTAATATTTTGCAACATATATATTTAAATTTTTGTTCTAATTTAAGAAAAATAACTTGTGCTAATAATTATCAAACGTAATCTGACTTATCATTTTTCATGATGGATGATATCAACTGCGACATATCTGTTTTTCTATCTCTTTTTCATTCTATTTGTTTCAACAAATTCGATGTTTTTAATTCAGAAACCGTAGTTACAAGATAATAATTTATTATTTTGTTTTATACCAAACGTTCGAAGTCATATGAAATGAATTCTCGAGTGTCAGCAAAAAAGTTAATTTAAATTTTTGTAAAAATGTGTCATTACAAACTCAGCTAACACGCAGACTGTATATTTAGTAGAGCAACCGCGATGTAGCCAATATTGTTTATCGGAGAAACCTTCATATAAATCAGTGCATTTTTGTAGCCTAGTTTTTATAACTTCTCGAAGATTTTGTACAGTACAGGAAGTACTATACATTTTATCGATCGCTTTGATTTAGAATCTAAAAGATCGCCGGTTTGAAATTATTATATCACGGTGGATTTTTCTCGTTTTTGGAAACTACCCAAATCTGTTTGTAATACGCTTAATTATATTGTATATTATTATATTTAACACGATGACTACATCAACGAAGGATTGCTTATTATGTGCCTATTAGCTAAGGTTTTCAAACGTTTTAACCACTTAAAAGGACCCATCGGGAGATGAAGACGTCTGCTATATGTAGGAAGATCAAATCACATTAGTGAAGCAACTTTGTGTCTATCTATATAATCTCTCAGAAGTAGTGATGTAAATGTGTTTAATACTATTGTATAATACGCGGTATTATACGTAAAATACCGTATTGTCCAAAATGTAGTAAAATACAAGGTATTTTATTATAAAATTTTTTTCTATTGTGGTGGCGCGCGAATCAGTAATCTGCCATTTTATTGAGATTTCGCGTGGATTGCTTGAAGAATTTATAACTGCAAAAATATATACTAGTTGGTTCTTGAATATATGAACAACATAGAAGAGATTAATGAGTTATTGCCCCTTGTTACTAACAGTTAGAAACGCCTTCTTAGTGATTCGCAAATTTCTATGGCAACAAAATTGTAATATCAGCAGAACATAAATTTCAAACATCGAATGCTGCATCATTACTATTCACCGTTATAGGGATTTTTTTTTATGCAGCAAATCAAAGTTATGAGCCACGAACTCATTCCGTTCCACTCATTATGAGCTATGGACTCATGGACTGTCATTCAATTTTACATCTTTGAGTAGTCCTCTTTCTATACATTCAAATTTATTAACTAAAACACATAAATCTCAAAGCTCACATTCTGAAACCGATGGCAGCTATATTGATTGTTTAACTTAGTGGCAAAGAGTTTGTGGCTGTTCGGAATATTGCATCGTTCCGCATATTCCACTCTAACAGTCAGAAATATTTTTCAATCTCTTTCAATCCTAACTCATACCGCAAGAAGTATTTGTCTTACAAATCAACGAGGCGCAAACTTGTTTATGTGAAAAACCATAATTTAAATCTTCAACAGTTTATCGATGGGAAATGATAAGTCTTCAATTTAAATAAAAACATAAATACAATAGCTCGGCGCGAATGAAAGTGATTAATATTGAAACCAAGCAGAACCAGATGAATAAATAGATCGTATTAGCATTGGTTTAAGAAATATAAATAAAGATAACGATAAGAAATCCAAATGTCGGGCAGTTATTTAGAAGAAAATGAATTAGTTGTGATTGATGGAAGTAATTTTTTGTTATTATACCACTAACACTGTATGTCGGCTATTGTACTTTTGTACAGAATATACGGTATTTTATTTTGTATTATACAATGTATAATACGCTGTATTATACAAAAAACATAAAATACCGTATTTTAACATCTCTACTCAGAAGACACAGTGTAAACCAGTGAAGTGCAATAGGGATATATCTGTAACATTTTTTTTTAATAAAAAGTATTGTGTTATAGGAATTACAATACGTGTCACAACAACACATAGATACCTTTTAAGACCTAGATCCCACAACAACATGCGCTTTGAGGTGTTGAAGAACGCTTTTTTAAACTATTGTGGATTGAACGCCCCCGAGACTATATTGATTCGGGCAAAACATTCCATTTGTTGCTTTATTCTGTCACTAGAGCAGTGAGTGATTTCAAAAGTATGACTGTTAGCATAAACCGATTGACGTGTAAATCCGGGAAAAGAATATGGTTGCATTGCTGCTAGCACTTATTATATAGGACTTATAAATGTGGAGGAATTGGTACGGAGTGAAATATTTTTTACATCTATTAAGGAGGCTGAGCTTTTTTGACGCGTTTTTGGCCATTACCATTATATGATCCTTCCAGAGTAAGTCGTTGGCAATTTTGACTCCTAATAAACGAACGCTTTCACATTCGTATATTTGTTCATCACATTTGAACTATTATTACTTATTAGTATTAGAACCAGAGTGCGTGTTTATTCCCAAAGTTCCAAACCACTTGCTATACCGTTCCCACCGTAGAATTTTTGTGCACACAGAATTGATTGACCCAAACACGCATTTCAAGTAATTCCAGCATAAAGCGATGTAGATTTGTTTGTGTAATCTTCAGTTACGGACTGCAATTTATGCTGGTTATGTATATCTACTCAGCTTGATTACGTATAGTGTTCCCTTTTACAAGATTTGCCTTTTGCAGAACATACCGACCAGCATTTTATTCCGTCATGCCCTACTATGATCCTAGCCGGAACAAGATGTAATAACGTAAGTCCTAATAGGACATTTACATCTGGCCACTTTCAGAAATCATGCCTGAGCTCACTAATAGGGCACATCTTATTGTGCTTATCCGGCCTGGTTTTTCATCCCTTTTAGTAAATGCCGTATCAGGGTTGGATCAGAATCATAAGATTTTCCAATTAAGATATGATTTAATTTTCCAATTAAAATAGGGACAAATATATCTGTTGACATTGTATTGGAAAATTATTGGTACAGTAAAGAAAATTCTCGATTAACCTATACAATAAACAATTTACATTCTTAAGTAAAGAGACTAAACAGACGATCACTGATGTCGATCTAACAAAAAAGGGTTAAATGAGGAGTCGTTACTAAAATCCTTCCGATATGTCTATTTCATTTGCCCTGCTCCGTAGTCTATAAAGGCATCTGGTTTCAGCTTGCAATCAGCCAGGAAACAGTTCGCCCGTCACTCTTACTCTTTTATTCTTTGCTACTTTACTGTGCGTTCCATTTAGTTTCAGCAAATAAAACAGGTTAATATTTCTATGTTGCCATTATTCTATAGATTTTTATCCCGTCCAAGTACCGTAACGTTACTTTGTCAATAACTTCCTATTCATAAATTCCAATTACTAAAATTAATGGATACCTAAAGTTACATCCGCGATATGAATGAAAAAAGTTGTTTGATCATGAATAACATTATCGTAGTTGAATAAAATTTGTAAAAGTTGATTCAAAGAATTGAAACCAGAAAGTTTCTAGTAAAAGAGGAACAAACCACGTCGATGTAGCAGTATTATTCTAGTATATCCATAACTTAAAATTAAAAATTGCCTTGAACCGGTCAAATTGTTTAAAGAAAGTCAAATTATTGACATTATTCAAATTTTTAGATTTTCTAATTGATATACATATTTGAAAATATAATTTATAATTTTTCTTTTAATAAAAAAATTCTGATTAAAATTAATTAGTATTCATTTATTTTTATCGTTAGAATATAAATTGTAGAAATATTTTTTTTTTGTTTCGATAAGAAGTGGTGTCAGTGTCACGCTTTTTATGGAAATTTGAGTTTTAAGTTTACTTTAGACTGGATGTCTATGGTCAATAGTTGTGGTGTGTTAAAACTTTGTTTTGGTTATAAAACATTCCACTAGTCAAAAATTCAGACTCTTTAGTACATAATTAGTTGATTATTTGATGAATCATAAATCAGTCACTAATGACAAATCGTAAATTATGTGCAAAAACTTATCAAAGTAAATATTCGTTTACGTTTCTTATCAAAATTATTATGAAAGTTGTTGATTCGAAAATATTTTTTTATGAGTTTTATTCTTATCAAATTAACTATTATTTTAGGAAAAGTTCTGATGAGCATGATAATGAATCTATAAGCAATAATAACTTGACTTCCTTAAACAAAATAATTATTTTGTTTGTTGACGAAAGCTTATTTTTTTGACTTGAAACTTTTATCTTATGATATTAGTATTTTATTGATTGATGATGGATGGATGAATGAATTAATTTGATTCTGTTATTGCTGTTTCTCCAGCCTTGGAGTTTTTTTTTTAATTTAAGCTATTTACGAAAATTCAATTTATGGAGAGTGATTGATTTAAAATGAAACGTAGATACGTCATTTTAATCATTTTTGGTTTTAATGTATTATTTGTATTTAATCTAATATATTCGTATAATTCAAAAACTTTAAAAAAAAAATAGAACTGACTTCAGAAAAAACAAAAGAGGCACAAAAAAGTGAAAAATAACTCAAATGTTGCTTTTAGAGACAAAAATACGTTACATTTTGATTAATTTAATTTAATTATACCTTACTATAGACAAAAAAAATTACGCTATTAAACAAAGTTACTATATTAAAATGGTTCCTTTTTATTATAATTATTATAGTTATTATAGTTGTTATAGTAATTATTATATTTTAAAAGTTATTTGTAGTACAAAACTGTTGGAAATCGGTGCCAAGCCCGAGACATATAAGTCAGTTTTCGTCTATGTGCACCGACTTCGAACAGTTTTGTACTACAAATAACTTTTAAAATATAATAACTATTATAACAACTATAATAACTATAATAATTATAATAAAAAGTAACTATTTTTATATAGTAGCTTTGTTTAATAGCGTAATTTTTTTTGTCTATAGTAAGGTATAATTAAATTAAATTAATCAAAATGTAACGTATTTTTGTCTCTAAAAGCAACAATTGAGTTTTTTTTCAATTTTTTGTGCCTCTTTTGTTTTTTGAAGTAAAACTTCTTTAGGCGCGTTATGAGAATTTTGCAACGGAAGTACAAAAAACGAATATAATATTCGGCAAATATACGATACAATCCGATTATGACACACATATTTTAAATATTCACTGGTTTTTGGTGCATTATATAGAAAAAGTTCATATTTTTCGATGCTTAAAAATTTAACAGAAATTCAATTAAAAAAACATAATTTTGAATTAAATTTAATGATTTTCAATCCGAATTTTTGGAGTATTTTCATTTAATTTAATATCAGTTTTCAAAATATTATATGTCTGCTCCATTTTTGTTTACAATGGATGCTTAGACTCGTAAATTAATAAAAATGGCAGCATATTTGGCTTTTTTAAAGGCAGAGAAATAAGTTGTCGCAAATCTTGGTAAATGGCATATATAATGAAATATAAGATGACAAAAAGCACCGTTTTAAAATTTGAGCAAAATCGAATAACTGGTTCAGGAATGGAAGCATGTTTGGTGGATCTTTTTGGTTTGTATGGTCAAGTCATTCATTTGTTCATTTGTTATTATATTTTTTATTCACTTATGCAGTCTCGTACTAAATATTCTATGAGTTGGATGTGTCGATTGTAGATGGTGGTCATTGTGATCATGGTGGCCATGGTGGTCATGGTGGTCGTGGTAGTCATGGTTGTAATAGAGGTCATGGTGGTCATGGTGGTCATAGTGGTAATGGTGATCACAGTGTTCACAGTGGTCATGGTGGACACGGTGGTCACGGTGGTCATAGTGGTCATGGTGTTCATTGTGGTCATGGTAGTCATGGTGGTCATGGTGATCATGGTGGTCATGGTGGTCATAGTGGTCATGGTGGTTATGGTAGTCATGGTGGTCACGGTGGTCATGGTGTTCACGGTGGTCATGATGGTCATGTTGGTCATGGCGGTCATGGTGGTTATGGTGGTCATGGTGGTCATGGTGGTCATGGTGGTCATAGTGGTTATGGTGATAATGGTGATCATGGTGGTCATGGTGTCCACGGTGGTCATGGCGGTCATGGTGGTCATGGTGGTCACGGTGGTCATGGGGTTTATGGTGGTCATGGTGGTCATGGTGGTCATGGTAGTCATAGTGGTCATGGTGGTTATGGTGGTCATGGTGGTCACGGTGGTCATGGTGGTCATGGTATTCACAGTGGTCATGATGGTCATGGTGTTCACGGTGGTCAGCATGTTCAATGTTCATGTTGGTCATGGCGGTCATGGTGGTCATGATGATCAAAGTGGTCATGGTAGTCATGGTGGTAATGGTGGTCACGGTGGTCATGGTGGTCATGGTGTTCACGGTGGTCATGATGGTCATGATGGTCATGGTGGTGTCACGGTGGTCATGGTGGTCATGGTGTTTAGAGTTTGTATCTCGGGCTTTCCCGGGCGGGAAAAAATATTTGTGTTGATTAAATTTGTATTTTTAAATAGAAAAACGAGTGCGTGTAATCTTTGCACGCGGTTAAAATAAATTTCTTTGGCTACTGTGGCAGGTATTAATAAAAAGATGAAATATAAAATAAATATGTCATATTGCAATTTAGAGTAGTATTTCTTGATAATATAATTTACTGTGTAATAAAAAGCAATATTTACATAATGTATTACAAAGTCACTTCAATTATTAGCATAATTGAAATATGAAATTAGAGGTTTATGATCAATTTGCTAAATTTATTGAAAAATGCATCAATTGTTGTACCAATTGTTAAATTAACTGGACATGTATTCATTGTGAAATTTAATTTGTAATACGTTGTAAGACTTTGTAAAACATGTAAATATGGCTTTTTATTACACATTGTTGTAATTTATACTATCAAGAATATTAGAAAGAAACTCTAAATTTCAATATGACATATCTATTTTATTTTATATTTAATATTCTTAGTAATATACCTGCTGCAGTGGCCAAAGAAGTTTTACTTCAACAGCGTGTAAAGATTACGCACTTCATTTTTTTATATTTAATATTTTT
This sequence comes from Diogma glabrata, assembly GCA_963693315.1. Taxonomy (NCBI): domain Eukaryota; kingdom Metazoa; phylum Arthropoda; class Insecta; order Diptera; family Cylindrotomidae; genus Diogma; species Diogma glabrata. Next base: position 213,919,612 of record OY856186.1, read on the forward strand.
AGTAATATACCTGCTGCAGTGGCCAAAGAAGTTTTACTTCAACAGCGTGTAAATATTACGCACTTCATTTTTTTCTGAAGTCGGTTCTATTTTTTTTTTAAAAGCTTTTTTATTTTTTTTGTAGTGTAGTCATACAGCAAATGTTGGCTAGAAAACGTTTTAAAAGTAATAACTTCAAATACTGGAAAAACTTTCATCAGTGACAATCTATTAATTATGGTTTTGCGATTTTTGGCACAAACGGCATACATACATCCTCTCTCTCTCTGGCGTTTACATCCCATGAAGGGATTTTGCCGTCTGTGCCACCAGCTTCCAATCATCTCGTTCCATGACCAGTTGACCCCAGTTTCGACATCCTATATCACGAAGGTCTTGGATGATGTCATCACGCCAGCGTTGTCTAGGTCTTCCTCTTCGACGAACACCAGCTGGTTGTTGTTGGGACGCTTTTTTTATCATTCTTTCCAATGGAGCCCTTTCTACATGACCAAACCATCTAATCCGGTTGGATTTAATGAATCCGATTACATCGCAGCCTCCAAGAAGCTGTCTGATTTCATGATTCATTCGGATTCTATACTGATTTTCAGCAACTTTACATGGACCATAAATTGTTCGTATGACTTTCCTCTCGAATGTTGATAGAATTCTACAATCGGAGGAAGTCAGTGTCCAGCTTTCACTTCCAAATGTAAGCACAGGTCGTATCAATGCTTTGTAAAGTGTGAGTTTACACGACCGCGAAAGATGTTTTGATCGCAGAAGTTTTGAGTATGCGTAGAAAACTCTGTATGCGGCAGAGACAAGGGCTTTGATATCTGCCTGCATGTCATTTGACGATGTTATTACAGACCCGAGGTATTTGAAGTTTTCCACGCGTTCCACTTCATAGTCGCCAGTATCCAGATTTTCGGGAGGTATGTTCTTAGATGTTGTTAACACTTTAGTTTTGCTGGTGTTGATGCATAATCCAAGCCGTTTAGCATTTCTTTCAAGCTGAGAGAGACTATCCTTAATATCGCTTGTTCTACGTCCAAGAAGCACAATATCATCTGCGTAGCCAAGAACTTGACTAGATTTGTTATATATGCAGTTTTGTGTCTCAATTCGGCTTTTTCTTATCGCGTACTCCAGCGCCAAATTAAATAGTACGGGCGCGAGTGCATCACCTTGTCGAACACCTGATGTTATATCGAAAGGATCAGAAACTGACCCTTCGATTACTATTCTACAATTTGATCCCGATGTTGTGAGTTTACACAGAGAAACAAGTTTCTCTGGGATACCAAGGCATATGAGTGCGGACCAGAGGTTGTCGCGGATGATACTATCATATGCTTGCCTGAAATCAACGTAGAGCTGGTGAATGCTGATGTTGTACTCCCAACATTTTTCCAGAATCATCCTTAATGTAAAACATTGATCTGTGGTTGAGCGGTTGGGACGAAAACCACACTGATAGTCACCGATGATAGATTCGGCGAACGGGATGAGTCGAGCAAGTACAACATTAGCTAGTATTTTATATGCAGTGTTCAACAGTGCGATGCCACGATAATTTTCACACTTTAAACGGTCACCTTTTTTATGTAGCGGAACAATGAGAGCTGTTTTCCATTCATCAGGTAGTTCTTCTTGGTCCCAGATTGCAAGAATCAGATCGTATATACGTGAGACCAGAGCTGCTCCTCCATTTTTCAGAAGTTCTCCGGGAATTCCATCGAAACCTGGTGATTTGCCATTTTTCAGTTTTTTAATGGCAGCTTCCACTTCTTCTATTGCTGGGTAAGGGACAAACATCTCTTCAGTTGATGGAGCAATTGCTCGAATAGGATGAACTTCGTTCGTCCTATTCAGTAGGTCTTGAAAGTGGGATCGCCACACTGCCAGCACATCACGTTCACTTGTTGTAAGTTCATTATTTACATTTTTGATGGCTGTAGATCTTGGGTGAAAATCTTTGGTCAGATTTCGTGCATTGGCAAAGCACTCTTTTGAATTTCCGTTGGCCGCATGTTGGTTGATGTTTTCGATGCAGCTCTTCATGTGTTCGCGTTTCTTTTTACGTAGAAGTTTTGCTGAGGCTTTCCTGGCGCATAGATAATCAGCTTGCGAGCTTCGGGTGTTCCTTGTTAACCATTTTTCTCGCAGTTTTTGTTTATTTTCAACGGATTGGCGGCACTCGTCGTCAAACCATTCCGTGTGTGATTTCGGTGGTCGTTTTCCGATTGTAGTTTGTGCTGCGGATATGATGGTTGATTGAAGCGTTTGCCATTCTTCTTGTATGTTTAACGGCATCTCAGAAGAGATGTCATGCTCTTCTATGTTTTGTGTTATTATTTCCTGATATCTATTCAGCGTTTCCGGATGTTTAAATGCTTCGACATTCCAGCGCACGGTCTTTTTTGCTTGTCTGTTAAATGTGGATGACAACTTGCACTTGTACTTAAAGATGACAAGCATATGATCGGTGTCCATATCAGCACCTCTGTATGATCGAACGTCAGTTATACTTGTAGAGTGTCTCTTAGAGATCATGACGTGATCGATTTGATTTTCCGTTCTTCCGTCATTTGATTTCCACGTTGCCTTGTGAATTCTCTTGTGAGGGAAGAAAGTGCTGGAAATTACTAGATCATACATCATAGCCAGCTCGGCTGCGCGAAAACCGTTATTGTTGCTGGTATGATGCAAGCTGTTAGGGCCGATATGTGTTTTAAGTTCTGCAATCCTACCGATTTGAGCATTAAAGTCACCTACCACGATTTTTATATCGTGCCGCGGGATGTTATTGATGACTTCCTCGAGTTCTAGGAAGAACAGGTCTTTAATATCATCTGCTTTATCTTCAGTAGGTGCATGAACATTGACGATCGTTACATTGAATTTTTGCGTGCGGATTCTCAGTGTGCATAACTGCATATTAATTGGGCAGAAGTCGATAACATGCTGATTCACGCGACGGTGTATAAGAAAGCCAACTCCAAATTCTCCTCCGTTTTGATGACCGCAATAATACAGAGTGTATCCTTTCGCTGTTTCATGGATTCCACTGCCTGGCCATCTTAGTTCTTGTAATGCCACTATATCCAGTGTGTAGCTCTCGACTTGTTGAGTGAGTTTTAGGAGATCTCCTGGTCTTCTGAGGCTAAGCACGTTCCAGGTTCCCATTTTTAAATCGTAGTCCGGGTACAGTTTCCGAGGTCGTTCCAATAATGAATCCGAGATATTCCGAGGCCTGTGTACAGAATTCATGACAATAATTTTTTTTACGGAAATGGGGTGTTAGCCCTTCGCCCAACCCAAATTTTCGTGAATGGGTTCGTTCTGCATCTTAAGGTCACCAGAAACAACCTTTTTACACGTTTATATAGCGAGCCGCTTGATCCAAGACAGACGCCCACTGAAAGCCGCCCCTAACATGGAGAACAGACGCTTTCTACACATTTATATAGCGAGCCGCTTGATCCAAGACAGACGCCCGCTCCAAGCCGCCCCTAACATGGAGAACAGACGCTTGAGTTGCATTGGTTTTATGGCGCCAATGACTCGCCATGGTGCAGAATCATTGAGTATAAGCAGTATTTACTCTGCCCCTCTCAACTACACCAACCTAATTCTGTTAGCGTTACCCAGGTAGCACGGCGTGGACGTAGAATTTCGGATTTTCGCTACCCAAAACATACATACATACATCCCATCATAGAAAACGATAACCTCGACAAGTATAGCAATATAATACTGCCCACAACACTAAAACAGAATAATATGTTTTGACGAAATAAACGAAAATGCCTTAAAAAATATGGTTTTTTTCCAATTTTGTGAATAACGGTATTTTTCACACCATAAAAAAAAATTATGGGACCCTCTCGGAATAAACCCAATTAGAATACAATTTAAATCATCCAAATCGAACGAGCCGTTTTTGAGAAATCAGTGAACATACATAAAAAAACCCACTATGAAACACAGAACCTCCTTCTTTTTTGAAGTCTGTTAAAAACTAGCAAAGGCTAATAATAATGTCCCAAGAGTATGAAAGTTGAGGATATGAACGTTATCGATTGGTTGTCTTCATACGAGTGGGATGTTATTATATAGTAAGAACAATATACGCTGCATTTTGGGTACGCCTAGATAAAAGATCCAACATTTACATTTCAGGTTGATTTTTACGTACGTTCCCTTTTATAAATTATTCAGAGTTAAAATTTCATTCGAAAGCAAGAAATTGTGTGTTTTTTTACTTAGCTCATTTGAGGACGCTTATATTTTTAGTTTTGTTAGTTTTGTTGGAAACAAGTACTTTTCTGTCATCCCTTTTATTTATCTGTATAGGTGAATTCCATATGTGACTTACACGACACGAGACACCTGTTTTGTCATTTTTGATAATATTTAGGGTATAAATATAATTTTTTTAATTTTTCTTTTTTAAGAAATAATATTTATAAGCATATACATATTGAGTCATGCCCTTAGTTTTTTAATTTAGGCTTTCATTTTAATAAAACTAATATAATAAATCAGTTGTGACTTACACGACATCAAATCCATTGGTTTCAGAGTTATCTATGACAACTCAATAATCCTGTTAATTGTGTAGCTAAATACTTTATAAACTGTATTGGATGGTTTTTGAGAAATACAAACAACAACAAAAGGGCTTGAACTTAGTAAAAAACTTTTTATTTTTTACAAAAAAAAATGTTCGCGTGACTTACACGACATAAAAATTGTGAATTACACGACACTTAATATTATAATTAGATATTTACACCATATGAAGGATTAATTAAATTATATTCATGTAATTGACTGAAGAGTCAATAGAAATAATAATATTCCAAAATAAGTTAGGGTTATACGAACTAAAATTAATTTAAATTTTGAAATTCGTATAATCCGGTGTCAGCCGGAAATGTAGCCCTTAAGCCCCGACTGTATTTGTATTGTGGTTCGGGCAACTTTAGTTTTATATTTTTAATGTCAACTATTGGGTCGGAATCGAGTTTCTTGGGGTAAAAAAAATGTTGCCTGTCTTTATGATATTTTAGGAAGTTTACATGAGCACTTTGTGAGCCAACTTTAGAAAACTTAAATATTTTCGATTTCTTTTTTCAAAAATAAAAAATTCATGATATCAACTTTCAAAAAAGATAACTATATGATGGAAAATAACAATTTTAAAACTTGACTTTGTTGTATACTTTTGCATGGAATTCACCTATAGCAGTGACGTCATTTCACCACCAAAATCTTAGGGGGGGCGAAAATTTAAATGACATAATAAGATTTTTTTCGTAAAACATAACATACACATTTTTATACACACATATATTTAAAAGCATTTAAATGCATGAACTTAGAAATAAAAATAAAATGCTTTTGAGCTACTTTGGTTACTCTGCTAGATCTACGTTGTTTCATCGAAGCGAATGCCGGAAAGTTTTGCAAAATTATTATATCTTTGCTTTGTAACTGTTCAGAGAGTGAATTTGTAAACGACAGCAGATAGCGCAGCATCAAAAAATAAAGGATGGTTTTTCTTTACGATATTTTAGATCCCGGGCATCCCGGGCATGAGTTACGTAGTCCCGGGATCTATAAAACAAAACGGGATTGCAATCCCTACGTGACTCCTCTTATGTCGAACCGTTTTTTTGTTTGTTTGTTTTCCTTTATTTGTCTCAGAGAGAAAGAGTTATATCTACCCATAGACGTGCGTAAATTTTTCATTTGATTCAAAATTGTACAACTATTGCGAGTTTCTTTTAAATCTATAAGAAAAAAACCGACACCAAAAAATAATAGTTTCTCCCTCCCTGTGACTATAAAAAAATGAACAAAGATTGACGTTTAGGATTTTATTATAACCAACCAAACATATAATTTTTGCTATTTTATGAATTAAAAGTTATAGTCCATATAGCGAAAAGAGTTTGTCAACAAGTTTTCATAACATACTTTAATATATGTTCGTGTCGTTAGAAAATATTGCTTGTCTATAAAACATTCACTATTATAAAATCACTGGAAATAACACAATAAATTTAAATTACTCACGTAATTATTTTCATTCATTTTATAAAAATTAGCACAACTACGAAGAAAACTTTTGATATGTTATAGGATTTTACATTTAGAATTGTTTTTAATTTATAATTTAATAAAATAGTACTTTGTGTATCTAGTTGCACAAAGTTGATTTTTTCCGCACGCGTCGTAATTAAACAAAATTATTCTGCAATCAAATTTTTTACGCACAAACGAATCGTAAAACACATTTTACATCCTAGTTATCGTGGCTGAAAGTTGAACTTTACATCCGTAAAATAAAATCCCGTTGCTATATGAAATATTAATATATTTTTCTACTTTACCGCCCGTAAAATAATCACCTGTAAAATATTCATAAAATTAGAACATACAAATAATAGTACTTTGTGTATTTAGTGGCACAAAGTTGATTTTTTCCGCACGCGTCGTAATTTCGTCCAACGAGGCGAAGCCGAGTTGGATAAAGTACGACAAGTGCGGAAAAAATCAAATTGTGCAACGAGTTGCACACAACGTTTTTTGCAATTCCGAAAACACAATTCAACAAATTTATTCTGCAAGCAATTTTTTATAATCAACATTCATATTAAAATATAAGTCAGACAATTTTCTATGAAACAGTGCGGAAAAATATAATAATTTCCGCAAATAAAGCAATGCGGAAAAAACCACTTTTTGATCTAGTTGACAATATCGAAATACGTTGAATTGTGATTCGGAATTGCAAAAATTATTTTATGAAGTTTATAGAGAAAATCATGGCATGTTTAGCATAATTTTCAAAATGTCTAGCGAGTTTAAAAAATTTAAAAATTGATTTATACTACAATAAAATTGTGCAGTTGTGCGTAAAACGTTGTACATACACTCAGGCTGAAAGGAAGATTACGCCCTTGGTTCAATAAAAGCCCTCGCTTCGCGTCGGGCTTCAATATGAACCGCTGGCGTAATCTTCTACTTTCAGACCTCGATATGTAAATAACTATTACAATCAACATTCACATTAAAATATAAGTAAACATTTCTATTATCAACTAAGTATTGAGACAATTTTCTATGAAAAATAAAACAGTGCGGAAAAATCTCGCTTTTTGATATTGTTGACAATATCGAAATACGTTGAATTGTGATTGGGAATTGCAAAATAACAGTTTGGGCTACAAGTTTTGAAATGAAGATTTTTTCAGCACAGTTCCTAAGAAAATTAGGACGTGTGCTGAAAAAAATTCATTTCAACGTTTTAGTTGCACACAACGTTTTCTGCACTTGAGTACCACAATAGACAAAAAATAAAAAAAAATTACAAAAAAATTACTAGAAAAAAACAACGCGAAGTATTGATCGATCAACAATGCCTTGACAATATGCAAGTTGGATTATATGCAAGAAAAAAACGTCATTTGTTCTTGATTGTTCCCACACTACAAACGTGTTTTCATTTCGCGTGTATTTTATTGAGAAACTGCAAAAAATGAGCTCAGGGGAGGATTCCGATTTGGAAGGAGCAGCAGAAAGAGCTTTGCAAGGTTTATTGCCGGTAATATCCAAAGAAAAATACGAAAAAACGTATCGAGCGTTCAAACAATGGTGCAGTGAAAAAAAATTAAAGTGATTGGCGAAAATAAGTTGCTTGCTTATTTCGATACCGAGATGAAACAATCCCAATCGTCAAATACATGGAGCATTTACTCAATGTTAAAATTCACGTTGAACGTGAAGGACAACATCGATATATTTTAAAATTCAACAATTTGTGAGCCTCTTTTGAAGCGTAAAAATGGCAATTATTTTGCGAAGAAATCAAGAATCTTCATCATTGAAGAAATCTACAAATTCCTGAATGACGCTCCCGACGATGTTTATTTGGCTACGAAGGTAAAATTTGCTGATAATTTTTTTGTTTCATTTTCCTAACCTCACAATTTTAAGGTGGCCCTTATTGTCGGTGTCTATGGTGCTTGTCAACGAAGCGAATTGTTGAATTTGAACGTAAAGGATGTCGAAAACATGGACAATGGCATTAAAATTACCGTATTACCGTATTACCAAATTACCGTAAGATGTATTCAGGACTACGTCCTCATGGCGTTATCACCGACAGATTCTTTTTGGGTTTTCGTAAAGGCAAATGCATCAAACAGCCGATCGGCTTTAACACGATTGGAGGCTATCCGAAAACAATTGCAATTGTCTTGAATCTTTCGTCACCGGGTGAGTACACTGGTCATTGCTTCAGTCGATCGTCTGCATCCTTGTTGGCAGATTCGGGTGTGAATTTAACTACAATTAAGCAACATGGTGGTTGGGAGTCTGATAAGGTTACAGAAAAATACATTCAACATTCGCTCAACAATAAAAGTAAAATTGCTGACAGCATCATGGGTTCGAAAATTGTTAGAGCTGATAACGTTTCATCGACCTCATCAACCACTGCTCAATCCAGTGAATCAATCATTGAAAATGGCAATGTTTCAGCCGGTAGAACTGTTACAATAATTTCAAATCAAACAAGTCGAACAAACTTGAAAGTGGTTGGAGAGCCTTTGCCACAACCACCACCGATTCCTGAAGGATATTCATTCAATAACTTGCATAATTGCTCTTGCTACTTCGGTCAAAAGTAATGTTTTCATTCATTTCTACTTTATTAATAAAAATGTTTACCAACACAAACGCACCGTTTCGTCTTTTAAATTGGCAGCAGTGCGGAAATGAAAAAGCAGTGCTGAAATGAAAAATCAGTGCGGAAATAACTCAAACGAGTTTCGATATATGTCGTATTGTGGTACTCGAGTGCAGAAAGTTTGTTGTTGTAAATAAACAGAAATGCAAATGGCGAAAAGAGAATAGTACTTTGTATCTAGTTGCACAAAGTTGATTTTTTCCGCACGCGTCGTAATTTGGACAAACATACGACAAGTGCGGAAAAAATCAATTTGGGCAACGAGTTGCACACAAAGTTTTTTGCAATTCCGAAAACATAATTAAGCAAAATTATTCTGCAACCAAATTTTTTACAATCAACATTCATATTAAAATATAAGTAAACATTTCTATTATCAACTTAGCATTGAGACAATTTTCTATGAAACAGTGCGGAAAAATAAAACAGTGCGGAAAAATCTCACTTTTTGATATTGTTGACAATATCGAAATTCGTTGAATTGTGATTCGGAATTGCAAAAATTAATTTGTTATGTCTCTCTTCATACAATTTTAAAGTTAGGCATTGAAAATATTTGAATTTTACTTCATCCAATATGTATACTAAAATCCAATCAGGGACGCACACGGAAAATGTTTTAGGGGGGTCCAAAGTTTTTTTTTTAATAAAAAGTGTTATGCTATAGAAATTACAATATTTGTTACAACAACACATAGATACCTTTTAAGACCTAGGTCTCACAACAACTTGCATTCTGAGGTGTTGATGAATGTTTTTAGGCTTTTATGGATTGAACGTCCCCGAGACGTTATAAAAAGCAACGAGATCAGCAACAGTGCGACATTGTTGTATAGGGGAACAAAATTTGATGTTAAATTTCGATCATCTATAATTCTAAAAGAGAATGTCTAATGAGAATGTTTATGTCTAAAAGAGCTAGGATGGAAACAGATGTAGCGCTCCAGACTTGACAATAATACTCCATACAGAAACGAATATAGGACTTATAAATGTGGAGTAATTGATGCGGAATGAAATAGTTTTTACATCTAATAAGGAGACCGAGTTTTTTTGACACGCTTTTTGCCATCGCCATTTTATGATCGATCTACAGATGGAAATTGTGACTCCCAATAAACGAAAGCTTTCGCATTCGTCTGATTGTTCATCACGCATTATACTAATTGAAATATAATTGGGGAACCCAACCTTTGATCTGGAAACTATATCAATAGCTGTGTTTTAGTGGAATTAAAATAAACAAATGTTTGTCACCCCAATCGGCGATTTTTTTCTGGGTCTTCGTTTACATTTATCTCCGATTTATTCGTTCGTGCATTTTACACTTTAAAAATATGGGGAGGAATGACTTGTGCAGTGTACGATAGTCGATATGCAAAACTTTTTATCGGATTACTGATGATATTCAACAGTGCGTTTATAAAAATTAAAAATAGACTGGGGAATAAAATTGAGCGTTGGGGTACACTAGCGTTAGTTAATTTCGACTCAAAGGAAAAGCTATCGATGGATACCGAAATGTATCCGTCGGTGAAAAAATTGTGAATCTTATGACTACGGGTTGAAATACGTACGCAACGAGCTTGTTGATCAGGTTGGCACGTCAGATTCGATTAAATGCTAGTAAGATGTCTAATGCGATAACATAAGTTTTACAATCTTTTTCAAATCGTTTCGCGAACAAACGTAACTTTTCTTGCTGCGTCGGTGACGATTAAATCACCGCAATAACAAGAGCGATAGAAGATTTGCTACCAGACTTTAGAAAATGAATGGCACAGTAAAAACTTTTCTCACAAATGAACATGGTAGACATTTTTCCGCTTTCATTCTGTTAATTTCTGTTTTTTTGTTTTTGATTATCTGGTTGGATATCTTATTGGCCTTTATATATTGGGAACGCTTTAAAGGGTTTTTGTTATGGATCCAAATCTTACATAATCTACGTTTGCTTCTAAGGGCCAATTTGGCTGTTTTGGAAAGCAAATATTTTTTTTGCGATTTCATTATTGAGAAGGAAACGAATTTATTGAAAACATTATAGTCAAAAAAATGTATACTATTTTATTATTATATTATTATTTTATTTTAACATTTTTTTAACGCAGATAATGGACCAACCTACCAGGGTTTCTGACAATACTGGCCAAAGTGCTTTATTTTTTGGACAAATGATCTTTCGCTGATACAATTTAGAGTATCAGAACTTTTTAGTGGATCAGATCAGAATTTAAATTTTAACATATGTAAATTTATAAGTTCCTAAACAGATTAAATTTGATACGAGTCTTTTTTGGGATTATAAAACTGCAGTAATGATTACTCCTGAGGATGTCCTAAAAAGACGAAATATATAGAGTGATCATAGAAATAAAATTAAATCTTTTACTTTTTTAAATTCATATTAACGTGTGTATAAAACAAGTGCTAAGCATGTTAAAAATAAAATAAAATATGATAACATATTTTAACATATTTTATATAACATATAAAATATGTTAAAAATAAAATATAGAAACTAGAAAAATAAAAACAAAAAAAAAGAACTTAGGTGTTTGTATTGTTATTGTTAACACGATGGATGGAATGACGTTTGTAGACTGAAGTACCAATATAAAAGCTGCCGATCGATGGATACTGGGAGCTTGATTCCATTCTTATTTACGATCCTGTATTTTTGTGGCATGGATGATTGTTTATTAATATTATTGCAACAACAGCCTTACTATTATTTTTATTTAATTTGTCTATACTAGCATTCTAACACCTGGAACAACCTTTGTCTGGATATATCATCGTTCATTAATATTATTACAACAACAGCCTTACCATTATTTTTATTGAATTTGACTATACCAACATTATAACATCTGGAGAAACCTTTGGCTGAATATATCATCGTTTATTAATTTCAACAACAGCCTTACCATTATTTTTATTGAATTTGGCTGGATACATCATCCTTCATTAATATTATCGCAGCAACAGCCTTACTATTATTGTTATTGAATTTGGCTGGATACATCATCGTTCATTAATACTATCGCAGCAACAGCCTTACCATTACTTTTATTGAATCTGGCTGGATGCATCATCGTTTATGAATATTATTGCAACAACAGCCTTACAAGTATATTAATTGAATTTGACTACACAATCGTTGTAACATCTGAAGCAACATCTGACTGGATATATCATAGTCTATTAACATTGTTCCAATATCACCTGTTCCTTTGGTGCCACCAATTCCGTTGCCGTTTTCGTCCGATACTTAGAGTCCTAATGGGGACCGACTAATGGAAGTACCTGGAGAGTGGGAACTGACTACATCTCGGGGTGAGTAGCTTTAAATTAAAAATATATATTTATATGTAGATATATGGGCATGGATAGGTAGGTATATGTATATGGATTTCAGTAGGTGTGTAGGAATGTGTGCGTGTGTGTGCGAGAGTGCATGCGGTGCGTGAGCGTGTGAGTGAAGTATAGTATGGGGGTGAACGTGACGGTCGTGGCTTCTTCGACCTGTAGGTCCACCAGGGTCTTCTCTTATTCACCTTTTTCTCGTTATTCGATCCGTTGATATAAATGTACGCGTACAATTCAGTAATTTGTACTGGAAGGCAGGTACATTCTCTCGAACCTGCAGGCTAGAGCTGGCTCAGGGTTATAAGATCGAACTAGGTACGCGGCCTGCCATAACGACTTCATTGGTTGTCCAACGAAATTAGTTCTCCTTTACAACAGCTACATCTGGTGTCAAACGGCATAAGTTATCTGCCAGCGACCGACCGATAGCATAGGCTAGCTAGAGGACACTGCAAGCAATGTTTCAGCGATATCGCCAAGAACATCAAAGTATAGATCGCGGCATTTTCCTATTTTATCCCCGTTAATAAAAAGTTGTTTTTTTATATAAATAGAAAGATTAGGAAAAAATTATATAAATAGAAAGATTATTCCTCTGCATCCTTATTTTGAAAAAAAAAAATGAGGAAATGAAAGGATCAAAAGTTATTAAGGATCAAACTTTCAATTTAACCTTGGTCGCCACTTTGATTATTTTTTAGTTTTTTATAATAAATACTATAAATTTGTTTATAAATATTATAAATTTGTTGAAAAAATCTCGGGGGTGGGAGACGCGGAGGGAGGGGGTGTAGGGGGCGGTGGCTATTTTGGATCGAAGATCTGCATTCTGTAAGGTCACAGAAGCGAAACAAATAAAATTAAAATAAAAACGAATAATTATATAACCCTGTTCACCACGGTAAAATTGAAAGTTGATCCTTAATTTATTATAACTTAGCTTCATTAATTATAACTCATTTCCGCAACTTTTTTTTTTCATAATTATGAAATATAATGAAATACTACGTTTTAAATAATTTGTTTAGTATTTATTATAAAAAACTAAAAAATAATCCAAGAAGGGACCAAGGTAAAATTGAAAGTTTGATCCTTTATAACTTTTGACCCGCTCATTTCCGCAAATTTATTTTTCATAATTATGAAATATTATGAAACACTGTTTAATATTTATTTATAATAATAATAATATTTATAATAATGAATCAGGTGATGATGAAAGGAACGCGCTAACGTCAAATTTAACATCTCCTGTGCGAGTATTACGTTCAAATTACAGTGTATCATCACGATTTACGTCAACAAAAATAAAATAGGTCTTGTTTTGTCCTCTTTTAGTGTAACGTTTTGTTTTTATTTTATCAAAAAATTCAACCGGCACATAAAAAAACTAATAAATAAAAAATAATTTATGCATGTATGGTCAAATTATTGACAGTTCAGAATAATTGTAATTAAAAATTCGTGTACCAAGTTATAATTACACAAATTTATTAATTTTAAGTTAAGTTTTCTATATAATATTTTATTTTATTTTTTATTTTAAATAATTTTAAATTGCATATTTTTAATTAATCATTTATGTTTATTATTCACCAAAATATAAGGAGCATTCGAAAAAATTTTGATAATCTTGTAGCACATTTGGCAACGTTTGATAGTAAACCAAATCTTATATTTTTGTCAGAAATTTGGATTTATAATAATGAAATTAATAATTACGTCATTCCAGGGTATAATTTCTTCGCAGTTTGTAATGATTCTTATGCATCTGGAGGTGTGGCTGTTTTTGTTGAATCTGGCTATCACTGTAGTATTTCTCAGTTTAATCTTTGTAGTGCCGATATTTTAAGAGCGGAATGCATTATTAATAACGAAAAACTAGTCTTTGTGTGTGTTTACAGATTGCAGAACACCTTAGATAAAGAGTATTTTTTACGTGAATTTGGAAATTTGCTTAACAAAGAAACGAGTAAAAATTTAATTCTATTAGGCGACTTTAATATTGATATTTTAGAAAAATCACAGATTGTTGATAAATATCGGTTTTTAATGGCAGCTAATGGTCTGGATAGTGCTGTAAATGAGCCTACTCGTACTGTTTCCGGTAAATGTCTGGATCATATGTTTGTTCGTTTTGTTAATGATCAGAAGTTTTCTTTTTAAAGTTCTACCTTCGATTTTCAAATCACTGATCACTGTATGACAAGCTTAATATTAACAAAAATTTCTAAAACTGTTGTAAATAAAACCAACGATCCACCACAATATTCTAAACATATTGATTTTGAGAAATTAAATACTCTATTATTACATGAGTTTTGGGATGCCGTTTATTCTGAAGACAATATTTCGGTTGCCTATGATAATTTTTTAAAAATTTTGAAAAATAATATAAGTGAAAGCTGCCAGATTACTCCTAAGTATAAAATTAAGAAAATTAAGCCATGGCTGTCGGATAAATTATTAAAAAAAATTTGTAAAAAGAACAAGTTAAGACAAAAGTTAAACAAGCATCCTCATAACTCTAGACTTAAAAATTATTTTTTAAGATTATGCAATGAACTAAAAATTGAAATCCCTAGGTGTCGCGATAACTACTTTAAAAATGAACTAAACAAAAACAAAGGAAATACTAAGGGACAGTGGGGAGTGGTTAACAATATATTAAATAGGCAAACTGATAGAAACATCGATTTTGAACTAGAAATAGATGATTCTCATATTTCAGATCCTGTCGAAATTGCTAATTCCTTCAATAATTATTTTGTTTCCATTTCTGAAAACCTAAGAACTAGTAATTCAACATCTAATTGTGATCACTACAATTCTGTTCTTTTTGAAGACACTAATCAGTGCCCTAGCTTCTGTTATGATCCAATTCTGAATTACATAATATAATTCTTACAATGAAAAATTCTAATTCATGTTCTTGTGATGGCATATCAATTTCTATAATAAAAAAAATCTCACTCAATATTGTTGATGTTCTTTCCTACATTTTCAATAAAAGCATCTATACAGGCATTTTTCCTTCTGCTTTAAAATCTGCTGAAGTTGTTCCTATTTTCAAAAAAGGAGAGCGCAGTAATATTAACAATTACAGGCCGATTTCAATTTTACCTTCATTCTCTAAACTGTTTGAAAAAGCAATTAAAAAGCGAATATTAGATTTCTTAAATAAAATGAATTTTTTTAGCAAAAAACAGTTCGGTTTCCGGGAGGGTAGATCTTCTGAAGACGCACTTCTAAGCTTCTGCAGTAAGATATATGAAGATATTAACAAAAAGAATAATACTGCTGCACTTTTTGTAGACATTACGAAAGCTTTTGATATGGTGGATCATAACTTACTGTTAACAAAACTTTATAAAGCTGGCTTCAGAGGATTTATCTTTGATTGGTTTAGTTCGTATCTTAGTTCCAGAACACAACGAGTAAAAATTAACAACTGTTACAGTGAGCTGAAAGCAATAAGTATTGGTGTACCACAAGGTTCAGTTCTTGGCCCAATCTTGTTTTTAATTTTTGTAAACTCGTTACTAAAGCTTCAGTTTAAATCTAATCTTTTTGCATTTGCCGACGATTTAGCTTGTGCTTATGCTAGTACTAGTCTATTTAATCTGGTATCTGATATTGAGTTTGACCTTTATATGCTTAGGGTTTGGTTTGGTCATCATAAACTACTTTTAAGTAATAAAACAAAATTAATGTTCTTTAACATTTCCCGTAACCCACGAATTGATTACAATTTTGTATTTCATTCTTCTGGTTGTAAAAGTTTTTGGAAGCCTGTAGTACTTGTTGCCCCTCAATAATTAGTAAATCATTTTGTGCAAATATGAATTGTTCCCCAAATTGCTTTAATATAGAAATTGTTGATACATTTAAATATCTGGGTATACTAATTGATAGTAAATTAAACTGGTCTGACCATTCCGATAGTATAAACATTTATTTTAGAAATATTGTGCGGAACTTTTATCATCTAAGCAAATACTGTTCGGAACAATTACTTGTTATGATTTATCACAGTTTGGTGCAATCTAAACTGCAATATGGTATAGTTTGTTGGGGTGGCTCCTACTATAATAAAATTCAACCGCTGCTCATTGCGCAGAAACATGTTGTTAGAATCATTTGTAAAAAAAAACGTCGAGATAACAGCTTTGTCTTGTTCAGCACATTAAGTATTCTTCCGGTCAGGCATTTATACTATTTCAAAACTTTAAATGCCTTTTTTATTCGTGGTGGTTACTATCAATATAGAGACATTTCTAATTACAACCTACGAGTTAATAACAGAAATATTGCAGTGATTCCACGATCTGGCTCTACACACTTTTGTAAATTTTATAATATTGTAGCACCTAGCTTGTTTAACAAGTTACCTTCAGATTTTAGGGAAATTCGTGTGTTATCCAAATTTTTGACAAATGTTAAAATGTGGCTTTTCAAGTTTGATCATAAGGAAATTGAATGCCTATTGGACGTCTTAGCCTGACCTAAAATGCTGTGTTATAAATCGAATCTCATATTTTTGTGAATGGTGATTAATTACTAATATGCTGATTTTGTTTTTAGTATTTATTTTGCTTTTGTTCATTTTTTTTTATATTCTTTATTTTTGTTCCCAAAATGTGTAAAATTCTATTTATTTTTATTTTCTCTTTAAGGAGAAGGAGCATTCGCCTCTATTATTTATAATATAGAATGCTCCTATCTATTTTCTTAAAATAGTTTTGATATTATAAGTCAAAAATTTTAGTTATTAGTTTTGTATCAAAAAAAATTGTTTTAAGGAAATAAAGACATATTATTATTATTATTATTATTATTATTTTAAAAAACTTAAAAAATAATGAAAGGTGGGACAAAGGTAGAATTGAAAGTTTGATCCTTTATAACTTTTGATCCTTTCATTTCCGCAATTTTTTTTTTTCAGAATAAGGATACTCAGGACCTAATCTTTTACATTTATATAAAAGATAATTATATTATCATAATTGATTATATTTATATAAATTTATATAAAAAAATCAGTCGAATTTAAATTTTCGTTGTGAACACATCAAAGCGTTAATTGATTTTTTCTCTCTAAATTTTATTTGCAAAATTATTGTTAAAACTTAGTGTACATATTTATATTTAAAATGATTAAATATTTTATCCCAAGAGTTACATAGGATAGTAACTGAATTATTATATGTAAAACTATATACATATTTTATAAAGATAAGTGATTTAGTTTCATAGAACCGGTATAAATATCGCACTTAGTAATTATATTTAAATAATTACAAAATAAAAACTTTACAATCATAATTCTAACGGCATTTTTGTTGTATTATATATGTACAGTGATAACATTTTGTGTTTTTTTTTGTTCGTTTTGTTTTTTTTTGTTAGCAAACGAACGGGGTACACTGGAAAGTAAAATAAAAAGGGCTTTATTTAATTTTGTTCTCTGTTAATAATACTAAAACAAAAATATTTCTTTTGAATTTTTAGATTTAAATATTATAATGGAAGATGAAGACGAAGAAAGTGAGGCAATCCCATTATTACAAATAGCCAATAATATTGCTGCAGAAAATGAATTACATAGGGTAAGGGTTTACCCGGATGCTTATAATGGACCTTTTTACGTGTATATGAGGGAAATGAATGTACCAATTAAATATACTAAAATTGCTAAATTACTTATAAACTCCTTTAAAGAAAACGGTATTGCAAGCATTATACAAGTCAGCCGATCCAAAGTTCGAGTTGAGTTTAAATCTATTGAAGCCGCAAATAGTTTCGTCAAAAGCCCACTTCTATTAGAATATAGAAAATATATACTTTCAGACTATGTTGAAGTCGCAGGGGTAATAGATATTTGTGATAAGGAAGACTTGAAAGAGATTCAGGTTTCTGGAATAGGAAAATTTAAAAATCCTGGATTAAAACATTCGAAGATCCTCGAAATATATCCTTTTCACAAAAAAATCTTAAACGACAATGGAACAGAAAAATTAATATATACTGGACGATCAAAAATCGTTTTTGCGGGAACTATTCTGCCTGACTATGTAGAAGTAAACAAATGGTTGATTCCAACTAAAATATTTAACCCTACGGCAATGTCTTGTGACAAATGTGGAAAATTTAATCACACGTCTAAAGTTTGCAAGAATAAATGCATAAAATGCAAAACGGAGCATGAAGATTTAACTTGTCCCCAAAAAAACAGTGAGTGTCCTTACTGCAAAGGCATTCACGTAAACCTTAGACAATGCCCATCGTTCTTAGCCATATCGCAAAAATTGGTTGAAAAAAATAAAAACAAAATAAAAACTACTTATGCCCAGGCAGCTGCTCAAGCCAACAAATTCCAGAGCTTAAACGAGGAAAATCTTTCAGAAAACGTGCAGAGCCAATCTGAATTTCACTATTCAAATAAAAAAGGCAAAATAAGTAACTCAACTGCAAAACCCAAACACAACATAAAATTGAATGTCCCACAAAATGAAAAACATACTGGTAAGAAGAGAAAAATAGATCCCCTATCTGAAAGTGAGATCGACACTGAAGAAATACCGCCTGGTTTTCAAAGCAACTACCGCCCTCAAATTACATCAGTTATAAATGGTATTTGTGATGCATTTTCAATAGGTCCCCAATGGAAAACGATGCTCATAACTGTTATCGTGCCTATTATAGAACAGCTATTGCCCAATTTAAGCACTATTCTCCAATCATGTGCCCCACTCCTTTTTTCGCAATGTTAGTGAATGAGAGCACACAGTTGAATCTGCTTCAGTGGAATTGCCGAAGTATTGCTCCTAAAATAACTGAATTCGAACAACTTCTGTATGATAAAAATATTTCAGTTTTTTGCCTATCGGAAACGTGGCTCAAACCTAGTATAGAATTTTCTATTAAAAATTATAATATTGAAAGACGCGATCGCTGCGACGGATATGGAGGCGTATGTATCGGTGTGCATAGACAGTTTAGATACAGGTTAGTCGAACTTCAAGCTTGTACAACTATGGAAATCTTAGGGATTAAACTTCAGACGGAAATAAGTAGTTTACCAGAAATTTATATTCTATCTATATATATACCACCAGCTATACATTTTAATCCTATTGAACTAACTCGTGTTATTAGCCGACTAGAAAAACCACAACGAGATGCCGCCGAACTTCAATCTAATCATGCCCATAACCCAATCCTCAAATGTAATGTGGCTAGGACCCTCAATCTAGATTTTATTCAACTAGATAATGAAAGATCCCATCAAGAAACAGATTTAGATAAACAAAACTGTTTGACGAGTGTTGTAACTCCAGAAATGATTGGCTCTTGCTCTCCAATAACATCAGTTGCAGCAGTAGAGACCTTCCGGGAATATAACGGACCAACCGTTAGTTCACGAGATAGTGTACCCTCTCAAAGTAACAACTCCAGTGAAAAACCCCTCCGGATATCTCGTTGCAACCCAGCGAAATATGGGGAGATGGGTGCGATTTCAACAAAGTCCTTTATCCCCCTGCGGCCAAGCCGAAGTGCCGATACCATAGAGGCTAGGTCAGCAGATTCCATTCTCAAAAAACCTGTTGCTAAAACTTTAACCTCACTTGAATATAGCGGACCAACCGTTAGTTCAAGTGATTTGGAAATCTGGACAAATAGCAATCCTCATGAAACTACCTCTCGAACATCTCGATATAAAGCATCGAAATGTACGAAGATGGATAAGATTTCAATAGATCCTTTCATACCACTACAATCAAACAGGGGAGGTGAAACTACCTCCGTTTGTCAGATTGTAGGTTCCTACCCAACCAATTTACAGATCAAAAATCATCCATACGATAACCACACAATCAATTCTGGATCAAAACAAAGTCAAACAAGCAATGTAAATCAGAATATTCTAACAACAACTGCACAATCGTCAAGTAGCAAAATACCACTTCTGATAATGGGAGATTTTAATGCTCATAGCAACGTCTGGGGCAGTAATCATGAAAATGGCAGAGGTTTGGAATTAGTGAAAATTCTAGATCAGTTTAATCTAGTATGTCTGAATAATGGATCAGCTACCCGCATAGCAGCGCCTCCATACCGAAGCAGTTCCACAGATTTAACTTTTTGCTCTCATCAATTAGCACTTATGCCTTTTAATTGGCAAATAACAGAAGATCCATTGGGTAGTGACCATCTTCCTATTATTCTTTCACATCAAAACATTAATCGAACCCCAAACAATCCTGGTTATCAGTTTGATCTGTCGAAAAACATCGATTGGGATCGTTACCAGAAAAACATTTCTGGGACAGCAACTGAATGGTGTAAATTAGAAATAACATTAGAAGAACAAATGGCGTTGCTCGTTGAAGGTATTATTTCAAGTGCTATTAGCGCAAATACGAAACAGGCTGATAATAGATTTTTAAATAGAAGACCTAACAAGTGGTGGGATCGTGAACTTACAATCGCAAAAAACAAGAAAAAATCAGCATTTAAAAACTTTAGACGCTTTGGAACTCCTAATGCATATGCTACCTACCGACGGTTAGAAGATGAGTTCAAATTTCTCTGCAATGAAAAAAAACGGAAAAGTTGGCAGACCTTCTGTGGTTCCCTAAGTAACCAATCGTCGTTATCGGATGTCTGGCGAATGGCGAAACGTTTTAAGAATCCTGCTACGACTACAATAACGGCAGGTGCTTTAAATGAATCGTTGCTTTTGGACTTTGCCAAAAAGCTAGCACCAGACTTTGTACCAAACGAGATAAATTTCAACAATTATAAAACCGGCTCCTCAAACGAGTGGCTCTCAGCTCCGTTTAACAAATCGGAACTGGAGCATGCAGTAAACCTCTGTAACAACACCTCTCCAGGGTTAGACAGCATTAAAGCCGTGCTTCTAAAAAAACTACCACCAGCTTGTAAAAACGAATTGCTTAATTTCTATAATAGATGTTTTACTGAGAGTCACTGTCCCACATCATGGTATGAAACCAAAATTATAACTGTTCCCAAACCAAATAAGAATCCAAATGATATAAACTCATACCGTCCAATTAGTTTGCTTTCTTGTATAAGGAAAGTTTTCGAAAAAATGATATTACTACGCTTGGAATATTGGGCTGAAAAGCACCAGATTATATCGAGCACTCAATTTGGATTTCGAAAAGGTAAGAGTACCCGAGATAGCCTTGCAATAATAACAACGGATATTAATGCAGCTTTCTGTCGAAAAGAAGAATGCATTTCCTGCTTCTTAGACATATCAGGTGCATATGACAATGTCAAAATTGACATACTGTGCAAAAAACTATTGACTATGGGTGTTCCATTGAAGATGGTAAAAATGTTGTGGCAGTTGCTAAAACAGAAAAAAATGTATTTCTACGTAAAAAACGAAGCAAAAATGGTTCGAACTGGGTATCAAGGTTTACCACAAGGGTCTGTATTAAGCCCTTTTCTGTACAACATATATACTTCGGGTATTGATACTGTGCTACAAAACGGGTGCCAAATCTTACAATACGCAGATGACGTAGCCATTTACTGTTCCTCCAAACACATAAATCAAGCAGAAAACATAGTTCAGAGATCTCTAGTAAATCTTGAACTATTTTTCAATAGCTTGGGACTAAATCTCAATAGCAATAAGACCCAATGTATTGTGTTCTCAAGAAAACATTCCAGTTTTCAATCAAATTTAAAACTATCCGGGGTGAAGTTAAAACAAACTGAAGTTATAAAATACCTGGGAATAACATTCCAACGAAAACTGAACTGGACTGCTCATGTGACAGAAGTTGTCTCTAAAT
The DNA here is from genome assembly GCA_963693315.1 of Diogma glabrata. Taxonomy (NCBI): domain Eukaryota; kingdom Metazoa; phylum Arthropoda; class Insecta; order Diptera; family Cylindrotomidae; genus Diogma; species Diogma glabrata. The sequence continues at coordinate 213,941,569 of OY856186.1, forward strand.
GCAAGAAGCGTATTAACTTTCTAAGGTGTATTTGTGGTGTCAAATGGGGAGCACACCCAGAAACACTTCTCATTTTGTACAAGTGCTTCATAAGACCAGTTTTGGAGTACGGATGTGTTAGTTTTTCAGTAATGCCCAAAACTCTGCTAATTAAATTAGAACGAGTGCAATGGTCAGCCCTACGAATATGCTTAGGTCTGATGCCATCCACCCACACAGCTACGTTAGAAGTTCTCAGTGGCGTTCCACCAATAGATATTCGATTCAATCTATTAAACTATCGATTCCTCATTGGATATCTATTTCAAGAAAATCAACACTTGATAACAAAACTGAGCAATCTTCATACGATCACAAATACTATGAAAGTACTTCCAATAGTCACCGAAGTCATAGAAACAATTGGTAATGTTCAGCACGAAAACGTTTATGAATTTGACTTCGAGTCTTTGTACTACATTCCCAAAATAAGCGAATTGGTAAGGACAGATATAATGAACAAAGCTCAAACTAATTCGTTAATTGCCCAAAAATCCTTTCTTCGTAGCACAAAGGACTATGAACCAAATCAGGTACTGTACACTGACGGATCCAAAAACACAAACTCTTATGGGATAGGTATCTATCAACCTAAAGATAACGAGTTAATGTTTAGACTTAGAGAGCCCAATAATATATATACCACCGAACTTACTGCCATTTATATTGCGGGTAAGAACATTGAAGCGCAGGACCCAGGAAAATACATGATTGTTACTGACAGTCTAAGTTGCATCACAGCTCTTCAAAACTATAGAGCTCCACATAAATCCAATAATCGGCTTATCGAATGTAGAGATATATTTTACCGACTGGAACAAAAAGGTTTTGACATAACATTGATGTGGATACTAGGGTTTCTCAAACGGGATCCCGGGGGTAAATTTTCATCCCGTTTTCCCGGGATTTCAGCCCGGGATCCCGGGTATCCCGCTAATTTTTATTAACATTTTTTTGTACTTTTTTCAAAGGTATTAAAACTTTTCTCACTCGAAATTCGAAAAGTTTTTAATTCTTTTCCCCCTGTAGTAGTTAATTTCGTTCAAAATTAGGAAAATGTTTTTTCTGTAACATATAGTATCATGGTTTTTTTGACACATATAAACACAACAAATTAAAATCAATTAAACTTAAAATAGGTAGATTTTTCTAAAAAATCTACCTAAAACTTGCGCTTCATTTCTCTTAATTTATGTTTAATGGTTCTCTTGGACGGATGGTTCAATGTACGGTTCGTCACAAAAATTCAGACAAATTTGAGTGATGGCGCCATTGACAACCTGGTTTTTTGAAAAATTGTTTAAAAATTAGTATTATGAATTTATTTTTGTTTTGTTTTTATGTATTCTTTTTTTATTTATTTTTGAAGTTTTTTTAATTAAAAATAATGGAAATTTAAAAATCAAAAGCGCATTTTTTTTGCTGTTTTAATTTTACACATTTTTCTATCACCCAATTAGAAAAATCTAGCTTTTTAGTGTTTCCCGGGATTTCCCGGGATCCCGGGATTTGAATATTTTCTGTCCCGGCTTCCCGGGATTTGAATTTCTACGGGAAATGAGAAACCCTAGTGGATACCATCGCATATGGGCATTGATGGAAACGAAAAAGCAGACTTACTTGCAAAGAACGCTACTCAATCTGAATATCTCGATTTGCCGATAAGTTCTTCTAATTACAGGTACCTAGCAAAGGTCTTCGGGTTATCGAAATGGCAACAAAAATGGGACAAAGATGAAATGGGACGGTTTACATACTCAATCCAACCAAAAGTATCCTGGGAGCCATGGACTAAAAATATTCAAGAAAATCGAGAGTTTTTGGTCACTGTTGGAAGAATCACAGCCAACCACTACGCCCTCAATTCACACTTGGAAAGAGTGAATATAATTCAAGATGCCAAATGCAGCTGTACGTTGAGCTACGAAACAGTAGACCATATTTTATGGCAGTGTGTACTTTTACACGAGGAAAGAGCTAAATTTTACAAAGACTCCAAACACAAACATCTCTTTGGTTGCTGTATCAGAGATATAATTGCTTGTAAACAATTTGCATTTTGCAAGGAAATCTTTATGTTCCTTAAAAAATGTAATATTAATATTTAACGTAAACAGATACTTTAAGCCACATACTACCACTTGTATACATTGTAGATTAATTTAAAAGAAAATCAATAGCTGCTCTCTGCTTCCTGATTGTTTTGCTTGGGCTTACATAAATAAAAAAGTAACAATACATACTGTACATTAATTTTGTAATCAAATAAATATAGAACGGATCTGTAATGGTTTTACCAGCGATCCTAATAATAAAAAAAAAAAAAAAAAAAAAAAAAAAATATAAAAAAATCAACTTTTTACCAACAGGGATAAAATAGGATTGTACCTAGATCGCTGCTGAAGACTTTTCAGCCAATCTCCTGAGTTCTGAGCAGCTCAGTAAGGTAAAAAGACAACTCACGAATTTGGTAGTACCGAGGATAACGGTCGGGCAGGTACAGGTACGTACGCTAAAAAAGAACGAGTTACCTCAACTCCTAGATCATAACTTACCTTCCAGACTGCGCTAAAGAATCAACAGAGAAAATTCCAAGGTGACTCGGTACCTAAAATCCGGTCGACTAGGTCGAGATCATGGACCATCCTGAAGCACACTGTTGAAAAGGATTTCGCAATGCTGATGTTCATTCTCTACCCAGCATCCGGAAAACATCTTAAAACTTCCAAACTCAGGTGAAACTGAATGTGTTCGGTGCGATTCATGGATGAATCGCAAAGTTCACCAAGCTAAACAGCCTACAACTGCGATACGAAAAGAAGTAGTACCCAATTCTACCGAGAATGCGTCAGCAACTGGTAGCACTACTTCGAGATTTTGGGCCGCAAGTGAAAGACCATACACATCTGTTTCTGTAAGAAGTGATTCTAGCTCGTTATCTGCTAGCCTACATACATCGACAACCAAATCCTCCTATATCAGAGCGAAACACCCAAGTGTCAAACACAGTAAACCAGTCCTGAACGAGCGAACTGTTGCTTCCATGGGAACTAAGGCAGCGTCACCAAAAAGCGTGGCCTACCGACGTCTGGAGGAAAAAATACTTAAAGTAAGTTCAAATTAGCCTGCACAGGTCAGCAATGGCCTCAGCTAATTGGAACCGCTTTATCCAACGGGATGATCACGATATTGTGTTCATCCAAAACCATTGGTAGACAGCAAAAAATATCTATCGACCAACAAAAACATATGACTGATATAATTCTCAAGTCAGGAGAGAACCAGAACTGCGGTTGTCCTTAACAAACGCTTAAAAGTATTTCTTTTAACAGAACTTTAAGAGATCTAACACAAGTGCATATTGAAATCCCTCTTCCCCATAGCGCAGTTCGCAAGTTCGTTATAGCATCTGCGTACTTTGCAGGAGATAAAGAGGAAATACCACCTGATAATGTAAGCAAGCTAATTCGGCATTGCAGGGACAAACACTATAACGTAATATGTGCGTGCGATGCCAATGTTCATCACACCGTGTGGGGTCGTAGCAACATCGACACAAGAGGTGAGTCTCTGCTCCAATACCCATATACATTAATATGTTTATAGTTCGGTTTGCTACCCAACTTTAGAAACGCAATCAGAAACGAGGCCCTAAATCTGAGCAACAACATCACCAAGAATTTTATCATTAACTGGCATGTCTCGGATGTATGTTTTATGTCGCACCACGCATACTTATGCTTCAACGTAGAACACCAACCGGAGAGTACTCTCCACTTTAGGAACCCCAGAAGGACCGATTGAGATCTCGTTAAAGTACGTATTCGGGATAATGTAGGCGATTGTGGCAGGATCAATTTCACAATGGAGCTCAACTATGCGACAAACCACCTGCAGGATGTTATCACCGAAGTAGACCACCGCAATTCTCCAATTGCCAAGTCTAAAAGGCTTTGTGGAACGATTGACACTCTATGCCAGCTGCAGCTCGTATCCAAAAAATTTTTGCGTCTCACACAAACCCTTTGGATTCAATCTGCAGGCTGGACGGTAGCTACACTACTAACTGCAGTGATACTCTAGAAGCACTATTACAGAACCATTTTCCGGGCTTGCAAGAGGAAAATATACCAAACTCTGATCTGTTGGATCCTGAAACTAGGGAGGTTTCGGACCAACTAGCCAACCCTTAACAAAACAATTTGGGCAATCAAATCGTTTGAGCCGTTCAAATCTCGAGGAGGCAACTGAGTAGTCCCGAACTTCCTGCAAGGAGGTTTATCCCGCCATTCTCCCATTCCTCGAGTGACTGTTAATAGCAAGTTTTAGCCTTGCGTACATTCCTCAGATAATGGAGTGAAGCTAGAGTAGCATTTATACCCAAGCCACGAAGCCAAATCATACAGGCCAATAAGTTTTTCTTCAGAACACGACGGAAAGGTGCTGCTAAAACATGCTACAAAGTCGAAAAATTTCAGCTATATACTAGGAAATACTTCGGTAACTGTCAGGGTAACTCGTAACTTCTAGAGGATGTCCCCAGGAAAGGGTACTCTCTTCGTTGCTGTGGTTGTACTGTAGGCTACGCCGACGAAATAGCAGTCATGGTAAGAGTTAAACATGACTCTACTGTTGGTGAACGAACCCAGGCTGCTCTCGACCTCGAACGGCGAACGAATACAGGTAGTTAAAGAGATTAAGTATTTGGGTGTCATCCTGGATAGCAAGCCCACTTGGAACTCACACCTAAAACATCCTCGGACAAAGCAAACAAGGATTGCTTGGCTTGCAGAAACTTATTTGGAAAAACCTGGGAATAAAGCCCCAAAATGATACTTTGATTACATCAAAGTATAATAAAACCATACTGTTATACGCAGCATTACTGGTGGCTGAAAACAAACCAAATATCAGCTCAGACAGTGCTCACAAAAATACAGGCTTATGTGCCTCTGTGATACAGGCGCTTTTAGAACCATACCAACATCTGCAATGGAGATGCTTCTCCTACTTCCTCCATTCCACCTCACGGACTGCAGCTAGACAAAAGCTAAAACCTGGTAACCTAAACGGTTATCTAACGATCCTCTCGGAACTGCAGAACAAAGTAAAGACCATTTTGGTTTGTATGCCAAATATCACTGATCAAAGATGAACAAGAAATGTGCTACTACAAAGTTCATTCGGAGACAGTAGGTCTCGCCACTCGGAGGCGTAAACCATGGAATCCATTATCTGCAAGTGCTCTGAAATTGTATGGCGCAGATTCATTAAGTTCCAACAAAACGCTAAACCGGAATAACGTTATCATGTCAACTTCATAGAGTTAAGCAAAACTAGTCAAAACTAAACTAAATCTAACAATGGCTCATCACAGATCTCCAGCCAATTCGATTCGTTTTCATATTCAAGAAATTGTGCCAAATCCGTCAAATGTCCAGATAATTCCAGGTTAGATCAGGATTGCGTTTAGTTGAAGAAAATGTTCAAATAAAGAAAAAATTGCATTCAAATAAGGAAAAATTCATGTTCAATTCAAACGTTACCGATTTCCGACAAAACTTATTTTTCAAGAAACTACAACTATATCTTCTATATCTCAACTGTCAAATTAGAACAGTAAATTTTTGGATAAATGGATAGAGGAAACGTGAAAAAAATCGTATATAAACGATAACCTTAATATCAACCTGAAATTCATAATCGATACTTCATTCACAATACATCGGTATCGGTTTTGTAAAACACCACTCTATATACATATGTACATTTTAGATTGCACCATTCATCTCATATATATTTTCACCGATGAAAGTAAGCTGTATGCGTCGCATGAAATATCCAGATTACGTTCATCATTCACACTTATTGACATCGGGTCGAATTTGCTAGATTCTTTATACTCGACGAATTGTTGTACTATTTTTATAACTATAATTAGAGAAATCTGTTTTGGTCTTTAATCAGTTCTCATGCAACAGATTATACAACAATCATTATAAAAAATAACAACTTCGTCACACCTAAGTTACACGAAATGTTTTTATCTATTTCATATTTTATGCAATGTCACACCAAATATCTCTTCAACTGTGACATAAGCAATTCGATTTACTTTTTCTTACCAAACACAAAAAAATGATCAAAACAAACAATTTATGTATAAGCTGTTCCTCTCACTTTTTCTTGATTTAGAGTTGGCTCAAAAAACTTTTTCCTATCTATCTATGCTCACATTCACTTCTCGAAGTAATTCATTTAAAACAAAAACGATTTCGACAAAATTTTTAATTATTTTTTTTTCTTTTTATTTTCTTGTAATTAGACATAAAAGAAGAAGCAAATCTTGCACTATTTACACATTTTTTTAGTTTTACAAAGTTATTGCAAGAATGTGAAAAAATTGCAAAATTAGCTTTAGTTAATTTGAATTTTTTTTTGTGCTGAACTAAAAAAGAAATGGTAATCAAAATGTAATATGATAATTTTGCTGTTTTAGTTAAGCCCTAAATGTCATTGATGAGTTAATATTTTGTTTGGTTAGCCGCAACAGAAGTATGAAACTTGAAACAAAACACCTTCAATAACTAACCAAACCATACACGATAGGACTTACTTACGTAGAAACAGACTCTTGGATTAGTGGGACGAAATCCGTCTTAAATTGGAAGACTTTTGATCAACCGGCATACACTACCGAACCACTTCAATATAGATTAAACTGAACGGATTTCACTGGTTGTCGGAAAAGTGGTGATGTAAAAAATTCAGTAATATTTTACTTTTATTTAATAAATTTTATTTGTAAAAGACAATTCGTCCTAAGGTGTTGATACCTGCTTTTGTAAACCTATAAAAATTGAAACCAAACGATCCCATTGATTGAGGCATATCATTACATTTCCATGCAGAGAGTTATTTATTACCTTTGTATTTTGTCAATATGAAAAAGTTAGATGTTAGGTGAACACTAACCGAATGACGAGTAATACAGGAAAACGAATATATATATACATCCGATTTCATCTTACACTGTTGGTGACGATATTTATAATCAAAGAATAGAAATTTGATGTCAAAGAGTAATCGAAAACCCATGATTCGTATAGCATGCTATTCGTATAGCATGAAGAGTCCAAAATGGCCAGGATAGAAATAGATGCAGAACTCTAAACTTTACCCTATGAAATATAAAAAATATTGTAACATTTTTTAATAGCTTCTACAGGGATTCTAAAAATTGCTTAAAACGATCTATTAGAAGCACCGAAACTATAACTTGTCAAAATCTGAAATTCTATTGAGCTTGCATAACTGCTTACAAGAAACCATGCCGAAGTTATTACCGAAGTCGTATACAAATCATAGCTTCGTTTAAGGCGGGAAAAATTCTCCAAGTGGCCTTTATCGAAACCAATTAGCAGTTTTAAAGAAACTATGAAGGTGTGGAAACTAGTTGAGACTGTTTAGTGTTTTAAAAGAAGTTAGAATGCTAGTTGGGAACCCTATACGATCCGTTCGCTATCAGAAGAGCTCCTAAATAACCAATTAAGTGTCCCAAGCCAAACATTTCTGCCCTCTCACAGTCCTGATAACAATTTCCTTCCCATTCCTCTGCCTTAACCTACGCTAAGTTGAAACACGTGCTCTGAAAGCTGCGTGATCAAGCGAGCGTTGGGTCGTTAGCACGGAATTGTATAAACCGAGCAAAGCTCTGTTGTGGTGAACCAATCAACTTTCCTATTAAAATTAACTATTGTAGGAAAAGCAATAGAAGTTAGATGCTTCTCTTCTCCAAACGCATCACATAAACTATAGGGCTATTATTTTGAAAAAGTACATCGAAAAAAAAACAACTATTTTTTAAAAATCTGAAATTTTGATATTTTGTTGGTATTGACGAAAGGAAAAAAGTGATTTCTGCTTTTATTTTTTGTGTACTCTGAATCGGAGTTATGCGCGGTTGAATTTTTGAGGCTTTTTCACGTAGTTTTGGTAATGGTGTCAATGTTTTGTGAATAGGTGCCATTTCATTCGACTTAAGTATATTTTTGCAAGTAAAAAGGAAAATAATTGAAATAAGTAAGTTTAAAATTAATAACTTATCTCTTTTCCGCTAGGCGGCGCGTAAAACCTTGGTTTACTTCAAAGCTCATATCTCAAAAAGTCCTTTTTTTTGTTTTGTTTTTCACAAATTTTAAAGTAAACATATGCAACTATGAAATTGAGAACTAAAAGGTCAGTAATTCAATATGGATTTTTTCTTACGATATTTTAAAGTTTGCTATATGAAAAATTCACATGTGTTTTTTTATTAAGTTAATAATCCTGTACTAAATGTGGATCTAATAAATTAACCATTTCATATTTTAACACCTGCAATAAATTTGAACCATTTTCTGTGCGGCTAAATGGTTAAAAACTTATTAAAAATTAATTTAAGTTGAGTGGTAAAATAAAGGAATTTAAATTATTAAAAGGGTCTGTAAAATGTTTATTTATTCGAAAAAATGTCTATTCAGCCCCTTTTTACTAATTAAAATCTCATTAGCGACTCATAATTTTAACATTTAAAATTTCTAATGACGCCCACAAACGGTTTTTGACCAAATTATGCTTGCATCCAATCAAAATATATTAAATTGTGCCTACCTAATTTTGCCTGATTCTACCTATGTCAAAACTATTTAAAGGGTATATATACATATATATATATATATATATATATATATATATATATATATATATATATATATATATATACACCTATTTTCAAGCGAAAGTGCTGTTGGTTTTTTGTGAATAAAATGGTACTGAGTGATCCGATTTTAAATCGGTTTTCAATTTTAAATAGCTCAATATTGGTGGAGTATTTTGGTATATAATTTGTTTTTTTATCCCAACTAAATCATTAAAAAAATTAATTTAAAGTTTGCTAAAAGTTTTTCAATAGAAAAAATCAAAAAAAATCAGAAACTAATAGAATTTTTAATTTTATTTCATAAGTAATTGACTAAAATGTTTAACAATATTTGATTATTTGATTAATTCATTAAATTTAATTAATAATAATATAATATAAAGTTAATATCTTATGTGACCGCCTTGTGCTGCAATCATTTCGCGCATTCTATTAGACATTGAATTTAACAAATTGATGAAATATTGGAGCCAATCAACGCCTCTTATCATGTTGTGCGCTCTCACAATGGCATCCCAGACCTCATCATTACTGTGAAACACTTCATGGCTTCAAATTGATGAACACTTTGACGATGGTATGGTCTTGTTGTTACACGACAATCATCCGGTACACACTTCAAATGCTGTCAAACAATGGATTAATGAAAATATAGGCGATGCACGTGATTTTGTGTTTGATCACCCGAGGTGAATTAATTTTATCTTGTAATTTTAAATATTTAATTAATGTAGAAATTTGTATTTTCAGTCTCTCTCCAGAGATAAATCCTGTTGAGAATGACGGGTCAGAGATCAAAGGCAAAGTTAGGAGTGAACACCAAGTGTTTCACAGTAATGATGAGGTCTGGGATGCCATTGTGAGAGCGCACAACATGATGAGAGGCGTTGATTGGCTCCAATATTTCATCAATTTGTTAAATTCAATGTCTAATAGAATGCGCGAAATGATTGCAGCACAAGGCGGTCACATAAGATATTAACTTTATATTATATTATTATTAATTAAATTTAATGAATTAATCAAATAATCAAATATTGTTAAACATTTTAGTCAATTATTTATGAAATAAAATTAAAATTTCTATTAGTTTCTGATTTTTTTTGATTTTTTCTATTGAAAAACTTTTAGCAAATTTTAAATTAATTTTTTTAATGATTTAGTTGGGATAAAAAAACAAATTATATACCAAAATACTCCACCAATATTGAGCTATTTAAAATTGAAAACTGATTTAAAATCGGATCACCCAGTACCATTTTATTCACAAAAAACCAACAGCACTTTCGCTTGAAAATAGGTGTATATATATATATATATATATATATATATATATATATATATATATATATATATATATATATATCTGTAGGTGGGAGGTAAACTACACCAAGTCCAATTTTTTCAAAATACGTTTTTTATACTGTTAGAATCAGGATTTTGTTCTCTACCGAGCGGTTAAAAGCACTGAGTCCTAACTAGTGTAGTTTTCGAGATAGAACAATTTTAAATAGTCCAAGTCCATAGTAAATAGTCCATTTTCAAACAGTTTTTTGGCTTTCCTGTAAAATTTTAGACATGTGACTTGGTGTAGTTTACCTCCCACCTACAGATATATATATATATATATATATATTAGACTGGTCGTTAAAAACTAAATTTTCCGAGACGCCCCCCAGAAAAATTCTTTGTGGTCAAAAAACCACAACGGCACTATTTTTTTTTTTTTTAAGTGAAAAGAACACGTGCCGCAAAATCATCGAAGTTTATTTTTCGATAAAATTGTTAATATCTCATAAAATATGCAGATGTCAAAAAAAATCACATAATCATTTTTGCAGGAAATTTAATTTTCTACAAAAAAGGTCCAAGTCATTTTTTTCCTAAAACCTATATTTCTGATGATATTTTGAAATAAAACTTGAAATTCTTCGAAACTCGTAAAAGCAAATGATGAAAATTTCGACGAAAAAGTACAAATTTTGATTTTTTTTGTCGCGATTATTTTTTTATACATTTCATTCTATAGCATAAGAAGAAAATTAGGAGTTTTCCGTCATCTTTATTTTTTACGTTTTTTAAAAATTACGAAAACTGACAAGTTCATATTCAAAATATCATGAGAACTATACGTTTTCGGGAAAAAATGACATGTACCTTTTTTGTAGAAAATTAAATTTCCTACAAAAATGATTGTGTGATTTTTTTTGACATCTGCATATTTTATGAGATATTTGAAAAAATCTACGAATTTTTCAAAAAATCAACTTCGACGATTTTGCGGCACGTTTTCTTTTGATTTAAAAAAAAAAAAAATAATGCCGTTGTGGTTTTTTGACCACAAAGAATTTTTCTAGGGGGCGTCTCGGCAAATTTAGTTTTTAACGACCAGTCTAATATATATATATATATATATATATATATATATATATATATATATATATATATATATATATATATATATATATATATATATATATATATATACATATATATATATTTATATATATATATATATATATATATATATATATATATATATATATATATATATATATATATATATATATATATATATATATATATATATATATATATATATATATATATATATATATATATATATATATATATATATATATTGATGTGATTGCCTTATAGCAAGTATATTCAAAAATATTTAGAAGACATAACGTTAAGAAAAGATAATAATAGAAGTGCCTTTTAAATTGTGCTGTAACTTGTACGGTCTCAAAAATCATAAGCGGACATCAAAAAATGTGAAACTGGTCACACCAGCTGTTATTCAATAAGCTGCGACCCTACATTTTACTTTGCGTGATGACCAGTTTATATGTGAAACATGTCGCACTTATATCTATAAAAATAAGGTAAATTTAATTATTTTATTAAAATGAATAAAAATTCATATGCAACTAATATTTTCTATACAGCAGATTTCATGTTCGGAAACTATCGATAGTGAAATTATTTCTATAAATCAGGATGTTGAAAATGTTCCAACGAACGAAAATATTCAAATACCTCCAGCATCTTTAGATCCATCACCAGTTTCGGTTGATACTATATCTCCACCAGTTCCTGAACTACTTAATGACATTTTAGAAGATATTAATAATGTTCTTGGAAGGTTAGCCGAATCTCCTATCAAACAAAAACATATTACAACAGGAAGTTATAAAAAAATTGCAAGTGTCACATCGGCAATAAGTCAAAGAATATTTCAAGTAGATTCAGTTAAAGTGTTATCACCAAACGAGGAATGTGAATATACATCATGGCTTATGAGCCTTAAAAAAAAATTTAAAGATGCCAGCTGTAAATCAAAACAAGTGTTTTTGTTGACAACTCTACCACGTAAATTTTGGTCAAATCAACGTATCCAGGATGAATTTAATGCATCAAGACGACTGGTAGAATTCGCCATGGATCTATTGGAAACAGTAGGTCCTTACAGTTGGCCTCAAAGCAAACAAGTGCACAATTTGTCACAAAATATAGTAAAACAAATTCAAACATACTTCTTATCAGAGGAAATTAGTAGAACAATGCCTGGCCTTAAAGATGTTGTTACTATTACAGAAGGATCAACAAAAATTAGGAAATCAAAGCGGCACCGACATCTACGAAATGTTCTTGGAAGAAAAGCCAGATGTCAAAATCAGCTTCTCAAAGTTCACTACGTTGCGACCGAAGGAACGTATTTTAGCCGGACCTACCGGAACACACAATGTCTGTATGTGCATGATACATGAAAATGTACGTTTAATGTGTAAGCCGTTCTTAAATTTAGTAAAAAATGAAAAAGATCTGCTTAAGAAACTGAGTTGTTCTAATAATACAGTGGATTGTGCAACAAATATATGCAATGATTGCAAAAATATCGTGGAAGCTTACACAGAAACAATTTTGGAATCTCTTGAATTTTACGAAGAAATACATTATGAGAAATGGTTAATGCAAGATAGATATTCGTTAGAACGCATGGAAAAAAATAAGGAAGAATTTGTAGAAAATTTAGTACATACATCGGTAAACAAATTAAAAATTCATGATTTCATCGCAAGGCAGCAATCAAAGTTTCTTAAGGATACGAAACAAAGCTTACGTCACCCAATCGTAGTTTACAACAAATCATGTAATGATAAACTAGAGGTCTTATCTTTTGTGATTATATCTGATCATTTAATGCATAACACAGTTGCAGTTCATAAATACCAGGGAAGGTGTATTAAATTCATTGAAAAACAGCAAGAAATATATCGAAGTATCAAAAAAATGTTATATTTTACTGATGGTTGAGCAGCTCAATATATAAATAAGAAGAATTTCATAAATCTCTGCAAACATATTGATGATTTTAAAATACCTGCATAATGGCATTTCTTTGCAACTGCCCACGAAAAGGGTCCATCCGATGGGATTAGAGGAACACTTAAAAGAGAAGCCCGGAGAGCTTCGCTTAGAGGAGAAAAAATATCAACAGCAAGGGAATTGTTTGAATGGGCGGAAATTTGGTCGAAAAAAAAACCACGTTATGAAGTTTTCATATGTGTCTTCAGAAGATATCGAACTACAGGAACAATTTCTTTCGGTGCGGTTTTCGGACATTAAAACCATAAGTGGAACTCAAGGATTCGACTGTTTTTTACCGGATAACACTACACCCGATAAAATAATTGCCAAAATGTTTTCTTTTTCTGATTATCATAAATATTTCAATTTAAAGGCAAAAAAAAATATTTAATTAATTTTTTAATGTATTTATTTATAATATTGATTAAATAATAATGTTTATAGAAAAAATATTGTTTTAATGTTTTTTTCTAATGTTAGTGTTGGTGATGTTGAAATTATAACAAAATCTTCGATCATTGGGATCTCCAATTCTTATTCTGAATAAAAACCTGTTTCTCAATCAGAAATACACAGAAATTGGTTCAAAGGTGTTAAAATATGAAATGTTTAATTTATTAGATCCACATTTAGTATCGGATTATTAACTTAATAAAAAAACACATGTGAATTTTTCATATAGCAAACTTTAAAAAATCGTAAGAAAAAATCCATATTGAATTGCTGACCTTTTATTTCTCAATTTCATAGCTGCATATGTTTAATTTAAAATTTGTGAAAAACAAAAAAAAAGATACTTTTTGAGATATGAGCTTTTAAGTAAACCAAGGTTTTACGCGCCGCCTAGCGGAAAAGAGAAAAGTTATTAATTTTAAACTTACTTATTTCAATTATTTTCCTTTTTACTTGCAAAAATATACGTAAGTCGGATGAAATTTGTGGCACCTATTTACAAAACATTGACACCATTACCAAAACTACGTGAAAAAGCCTCAAAAATTCAACCGCGCATAACTCCGATTCAGAGTACACAAAAAATAAAAGCAGAAATCACTTTTTTCCTTTCGTCAATACCAACAAAATATCAAAATTTCAGATTTTTTAAAAATCAAAAATTTAAAAATCAACAAAAAAATGTACGTTTTCAAAATAATAGCCCATAGCAAAAAAACTTTACATCATGTCTAACTATAGAACCATAGAACCATATAGAACCATGCTTGATTTATCAGTTTATCCTTTAAGTCTGTTAGCACGCATACCATGCCTGTCTTTACGGTAATGTCTGATTTATAAGATTATTTTAATTCCGACAACACACTTATCACGCCTGACTTTAGAATGATGTCTGCTTTACCAGCATACCATAAGTTAGAAAACATGCATACCTTGCCTGCTCTGGAATTATTTCTGCTATATCAGCATACTCTAAGTTAATCAGCACACAAGTATGACATAGACGAAAATCTCAAACACCAATATTACGTTGTGTCCAGATAATTCTGCACAGGTCATAAATGAACTCAGCTAATTTGAACCGCATGATTGAGCAGGACGCTCACGATCTTGCATTCCACGACTCCGTGCAGATAGATAGAAATTCATTTTACTCAAGGTGCGTTTCTTATAGGAGAATGAAGACCCCTCCTCAACCTCACTTTCTGGACTCTAAATAAAATAAGACGGAAGATAGTGCCAAGGAAGACGTACGTCGTCCAGATCCTCACACTAAAAGTAATGCGGTATTTTCAATTAATTTGTTTGAAGTGTAAAACAAAGATAAAAAAACTGGAGGCGTTACAAAGGCTTGCTTTCTTATGTATCACTAGTGCTTTCAGGACAACGCCCACAGAGAGTCTGAAGGTCTTATTAGGGCTTCCTCCCTTGCATATATTTGAAAGAATGGAGGCTTTTAAGGCTATAAAAAGACTCGAACTCCTGGGAAACACCAGGGGCTGTAGGAAAAATCATCAAGGGCTATGAAGGGATCTGAAAGAACACCTGACAGATTTGTCCATGCCGACTGATGACACAGTACCTCTTACTGCCTTTAAAAAGCAGTATAGAGTTGTAATTTCAACGACAGAGGACCGGTTCTTAGCTAATTTGCTATTGGATCTCTCACTGAAAATGGTGCAGGTGCTGCGGTTTACTTCAGTAATGAAGATCTAGGGATGCAATTTCCACTTGGCTAATAGCCTTGTCAGGCTATTCGCCACAAATGCAGCATCGAGGCGAGTGACGGAGCTTAAGTGGTCTGGCAAGATCATTAATATTTTTACTGATAGCCAGGCTGCTCTAAAAGCTCTGGGAAATTATACTTTTAAGTCAAAAATAGTGCAAGAATGTTCCAGCTTCTTGAATTATCTTGGGACAGCATATCACTGATATGGACACATAGGACAGGGCATAGTGGGAATATCGGGAACGAAAAAGCTAAACCAGCCCTAAACCCTAAACCAGCAATGGGTATATTGAAAGGTAGGATAAGATCGCTAGTCGAACAAGTTCTCTTTCGGTCCAGTAACTCTCAATGGAGGAGCACAGAAGGCTGCAAAGTCTCCAAGATGTTCACTCCAGAGTTGAGCCAGCAAACCCCCAAATTCCTGTTAAATCTGACTCGGTCAGACTGCAGGCTAATGGTGGGACTACTTACAGGTCACCATAATGAGAACAAACATATGGTACGGCTTCGAGTAGAAAATGATCCAACATGCCGCTTTTGTCTTGAAGAAACAGTCCCTCACATTGTGGGAGCATGTTTGGCTCTCTCAGGGCTCCGAAGCGTCATGTTAGGATCAAACTATCTAAGGATAGAAGATTTCTGCAAAACAGACCATTCAAGGCTGTTGGCTTTTTTCAAAAATGTCTTCAGCTCTTGAATATGAGGATTGCATAAAGGACTTAGCAGTCTACATGTCAGGCTATGACTACATGGTCGCCTCGCAAAAAAAAAGGTTTGTGTCTTAGAAAACATTTTGGCATAGAGACATTTTGAAATTTATATACACTGGAATAGGATCGTTCTGAAATGTATTGAAACTTTCATTTTGAAATATGTACTATCATATTGATTGATTCATTTTTGTAACTAAGAATTTTTTACATCGTTGATTGATTTTAGATAATGCAGTAAAACAAAATATTGATTTTTTAAATATCTATATTATAGAAATTATATCTTTTTTTAAATAAATTATAAAGAAAAACGATATATGACTATAAGCAAAGACCGTAAATATGAGGCATAATATAGCGGCACTCTCACGGTCGCATTTCTTGAACTACACCAAAAATATTTTCGGAAAATATTGAGGCAAATAATCTCTTGGCTAAGTTCAATAAGTGGCCAAGGCCGGGTACCAGTTAAGAGAGTAGAGCCTTAAAACTGTATAAATCACAGCGAATAATCGGCTCTAACAAAAAACAAAACCACCAAAAGTTTTTATCAGTTTTTCTTTACGTAATTTCCAAAATGGTCGAAAAATCTCAAAACGGTAAAAATGAAAAAAAAAATTTAATTATTGCAAATAAACGAATACAAAAAATTTACTTTTTTCTTAAATCAATGAATAATATGATATTTCTTAGTTATAGTTGTGTAGTAGGAGGTGATGTAGACCGTGAAGGTCTACCTGTTGGTCGTGCACGCGAAATCCACCCTGCCGCTAGCTTGATTGAGCGAAGGTTCTTCCGACTAACCTCTTTTCAAGAAATTTAGAAAAAAAAAACTACGCGTGGCCTAAACATCACCCAGATTCCCCAGAGAGATAGGCCGCCATGTCACAACGAACTAATAAAAACTAATCATCAAAATCTGTACCGCAAAAAATTCATTCCCAGGATAAAAATTGATTTGGTTGCATTTTTATTTTTATCAATTATTTAATGTAAAAGAAACACGAACAAATTGTGATAAATTAGGTCTGTTACTAGAGGCGTTCAATGACAAATGTACTTAAGAATTTAATAAAATTGAAAACGGACGGGATGAGATATCTTTGAAAATATGGATAAACACATTTTACGAAGTTTGCGGATAGTATATTATGTACTAATTACGAGGAAGAAATTTACAGTAATATTGAATAGTAGGTTTGCTCATAAAAGTTGTTTTTGATAATTCTATTTGTAATAAGCGTTTTTATTTAAACTAATCTGATAAATCCGATTCTGCTTATACAAAAATCTGCCGGACAATGAAATCTACCTATTTCTAGCGGATATCCTGCCGCTTGAAATTTGCCGGATTGGATTCAATCGGCTTCAATCACTTATATTTTAAAGGAAATTACTATAAAACTGTTATTAATTATTATTTATTATACAAGAATACAATTTTTTTAATTTTATCTTAATGCGATATGGTGAAAAATATTTTTTGTTAATCCCTGAGAAGCATACACGAACAAACTTGAAGGTTTTCCAACGCTCGATCGCGCAACATATAATTGGTCACACAAAAAACACGAGGTTTCTAGATCCAACGCACAAATTGACATTGTTTGGCATTGTGAAGTCATTACGAATGCCAATCGAATGGAAAATTTCAAACGTTTAAATGGAAAGGGCGAGTCTGAAGGGATCATTGGGATCCGTGGTGGAAGAACAATTTTACCTTGAAACTTGCCGTTTAAAACGGTAGCTTCCAGAACATTGCCCATGATTTTTTTTATTACCAATCGTGTATACCATTGCATAGCTTTGGTACATTCAAATTTCTAAAAGCTAAATGATTGCTGAACCAATCGCAAATTATGTGGTGGCATTCCAGTTAAATCCAATTAATTCAAGAATTCAACAGGAAAGATAACAACTGCCTCAGGATCAACAACAGTGTCAATCGATTTGAATGATATTTCATTGCCAGGCAATAACTGTTTTATTTTAAAATTAATTGAGTCAACATCTATATTTTTTGTGGCCCAGATAGCTCGCTCACGTATCCACGCATGATTAGTGTAATGAGCTTATAAATTTGGAAGCATCCTTTCAATCAAAGCATCTTTGGTAGCCACCATGTTGCAAAAGTTGTCTGGGAATCGAATGCATTGTGTATTTTTATGCAATTGAATTTTTCAGCTGACAATTTTGAGCAATTGTTCGAAATTGGTGTGATTCTTTCAAACGTGCGTTAATTTCATCCGCATGTGTGACAGGTGAAATGACCGGCAATGTCAATCTGAAATCACCAGCTAGCAGCAGTAGATCACCACCAAGAAGTCTGGTAAAATTATTGAGATTTTCCAGCGTTGAATGCTTATGGGCCATAGTGCATTCATCCCAGATAATTTAAAATTTTTTCAAAACTTCAGCTATGCATGAATGCATTTTTATGTTACACATTGCGTCTGGATTTTGTGTGAATGTTCAATGGTAACTTGAGTGCTGTATACCCAGTTCGCAAACCAAATGCAATGTCTGATGAAGCAATTGATAACGTAATATGATTTTGTGATCGAATGCCCTCATGTATCATTGAGATGAGAAATGTTTTGCCAGTGCCACCGGATTCGTCAATTCAATATGCGACACGCATCGAAGTATGTGTCGTACAGAATACCATTGACTTGCAAACATTGAGATCTGTAAAGCACACATATATTAATTATCTTCTAACATATATTTCTATTGTATACGAATAGAGAAGTTGAAATGCAGAACTGTAACAAAGCATACTTTAATATATTAGCATATTTACCATGTCTTGTCAAAAACTATTATCTGAAACTGATGTTATTGAAGTCTCAAATAAACAGGTGCCTAAAAGCCTTCACGATTTATTCCAATATCGCCCAAAACTTATTAGTTATTTGTCGTTCCAATCTCTATTCATTTCGATTATCAGGTACAAATGTTATAGATCTTTAAAAAGTGCTCGGGAGACCCCCAAAACCTATAACCCTTTGTCCAATGTCCCCAAAAGCTTATAAAGTTTTTCTCAAAATTTTTGCATTAACTTCTGGTTTGTCGCTTCCAGTGAAAAAGTTTTTTTTGAATTTTTTTAAAGTGCTTAGCCCTACTATATTCTACAGTTACAAATCGATTTTTATGAAACGTGAAACCCGATTTGTAACTGTAGACTACAGTAGGGCTAAACACAAACAATTCAAAAAAAAACTTTTTAGCCGGAAGCGACAAACCGGAAGTTGGTACGCAGAAATATTGGAAACAGTATACTAAAACCTTATAAAGTTATAAACCAAGTCTCAATAAGGTGAAAAGCCAGAATTAGAAGTTAATGAAGTGTTTTAACGACATGATTCTTATTGGAATAGATTGTTTTTGACTGCATATTGAAATGTAACAGCTTTGTTTTGCTTCAAAAGTTATGACATAAAAGATTGCTTTTGAAACGTAACTGGATTTGTCACCCAATTTTCTCAGAAATAGATACATATTACGCGGATGTGCCATCTGCCAAATTTTCTGTTCCGAATTTAAATGAAGGTGCGTATCCCAAATGTCCCGATTCAAGTCACAAAAATGAGGCTACAGATTCATCAGAATATCCGACTACGATTGAAAGTGAATTTAAAATGGATCGATAGTATCTGTCACAGCATCAATTAAATGATATGGTGAGGGAACAGGAACTCACAATAGAGAAATCGAAAGTGCTTGAGTCTCATTTGAAGCGGGTTCTTTAAAAGTGAAATCGTCGATTTATGACACCCATCACGAGCCCTACGCAAACTATTTTCCACTGAAAGAATAGATTGTTACGATTCTGCATAATCGCAACGAAATACAAAACAAAAGCCTTCGGACTTAAATTACTCTATCTATACCATATTTCAACTAAACATCTGTTACAAATTCAAAGAAAATAAAAACATTAAATAACGTGCAAAATAATGACTTCGCTTATTCTTTGAATTTTTCGAGTTTTCTTTGTCAATATCTTTAGTCCATTTCTTACATCGAATAATCGAGAAATTAAGCAAAGTGGCATTTAAAGAATTCCTTTTGCAAAATAAGAGTTAATTTAAATTAGACTGCGATAGTGTAAACAGTTTAACTGGAATGCGATTATGTTAAGTGAAATTAATTGTAAACAAAACGCTGTATCGTGAACATAAAACCTTGTGAATAGAAGTAAAGTTACTTTTTTAATCGTGAATAAAGTTTTAAGTGTTATTTAATAGAAACGTTTTATGTATTATTTTGACGCTGTGTTTATACTAGAAATTTCTACAATAAACCGTTGGAGTTTTTGAAGCTATTGAATATTCTTGCAGAAATGTTTTCTTGTTTGTTTTCTTGTCATGTTTTCTTGTTGAAATGTCTTCGCTGTTTGCAGAAATGTTTTCTTGTTGTTGTGAAATAATATCGGTGTTGAATACTTAATAAAACCTGGGTGCTTACTAATGTGATCGAATTCAGAAGGAAATTTAGGAATTACTTTTCGAAAAAGGCCAATTCGAAGGAAGATCGAAAACGTGGCAATATAATTTTGCCTTGCCATTACTAGCTTAATCAAAGATGTCAGGAACTGTTGCGAGCCAAAAATGTCGCGATCGTTCATTGAGATTCAGCAAAAGAAGATTAAGAGCATTTTTGTACGATAGGAAAGAAAAGCTTTCGATTCTCATCGGACATTTTTTCAACACCAAAGAATCGTTAGATACAATTTTCGGTTTGCTGAAATGCATCAAATATAAAAAGCATGTGTAGAAAAAAAATTTGTTCAGATCTTAAAGTCGTCTGTTGTGTGGATTGCAAGGTGGATTTAGTAGTCGCCAAGAGAGAACGTCACAGTGGGTAAAGACACCAACAAGGGTGCGCCTATCGTCATAAAGGAAAACATCTTTTTGACAGCGTTGCATATCAAGCTGTGACTTATCAAAAACTTTGTCAAAGTATTGAATAAGGAGGACGACGCGTTCGACGCGTTAGACGAAAAACTTTATATATATTTAACAATGAGTTTTGAAGTTCATTTGGTTTATTGTTTCTAATTTCCGCAAGATTGTTTCTAATTTCTATTTGCTCAAGAATTATGCAAAAATCTATATCTCTATTTGCTTCTATACGTATTTCTGTTACATTCCTTACACTTTTTTTAACAGATAATATATGTCTAGACTCTAGAATGTCATTATCTCATTTGCACATACGAGAAACGGACCGGTAAAAGTTTCAACTTCTCTTAAAAAATAAAAAACGAAGAAAATTTGTTAGATTCTATTTTTCCGGGTAAATTAGAAGGTTAAACTTAAATTTAAACCCGAAATAGCGATGCTTTTCACATATTTCCATTGAAGGAGGTTCGAACCCGTTCGGAAACAATTGAACAAACGACAACAAAAAAAAAAACAAACAAACAAAAAACAAACAACAAAATTGCTGGTCATTACCTTTGATTTGATGCACTATTGAGCTTACCAAAAAATATTCAAAAATTATTAATCAGCGCGTTTGATTAATAATTTTCCATTCAAAATTATTTGAATGTGATTTTTAGAGGTCAAAATGCATTACTTACTTTTGCCATCTTTTTTTTTTTTTTTTTTTTTTAATAAAATGTGTTGTGTAATAGGGTTTAGAATATGTGTCACAACAACACATAAATACCTTTTAAGACCTAGGTCTAGACCTGGGTCCCACAACAACTGGCGTTCTGAGGTGTAGATTAACGCTTTTTTTAAACATCTGTGGGTTGAAGCCACCTGAGACTAAGTGTTCCGGCAAACTATTCCATTTGTACGCAGTTCGGACAAAGAAGTCTCTCTGCGATCTGCCAGTATGACAGCGCGGGATCTTTACCGTTTCACTGGTTGCGGCAGCCGATTGCCGAGTGGAACGGGGGTAAGAATAAGTTTGAGGCATGATGCCGCTGATTTCATCTGAGCACTGCTGATGACGATATTTGTAAAAAACAACGAGGTCAGCAACAGTGCGACGATGTTGTAGGGAATCAAGTTGTGATGTCAAAGTTCGATCACCTACAATTCGTATAGCTCGCTTTTGAACAGAGTCCAAGAGGGCCAAGATGGAAACAGAGGCAGCACCCCAAACTTGACAGCAGTACTCCATACAGGGACGAATATAGGACTTATAAACATGGAGCAATTGGTATGGAGTGAAAAATTTTTTGCATCTATTTAGGAGGCCGAGTTTTTTAGACGCGCTTTTTGCCATCGCCATTACATGATCGTTCCAGAGTAGGTCATTTGAAACTGTGACACCCAATAAACGAATGTTTTTACATTCACCTATTGGTTCATCACACATACTAAATAAAATATCTTTGGGGAACTCGGTCTTTAATCTGGAAACAATCAACAACTGTGTTTTGGTGGAGTTGAAATTGACAAGGTTTTGGTCACCCCAGTCGGCGACTTTATTCAGGTCTTTGTTCACGTTTATGGCAGCGTCTCTCCGGGCAGGATTAATTCGTTCGTGCATTTTACCTTTTGAAGGAAGGGGCTCGAACGACTTGTGCAGAGTACTATCATCTGCAAAACTATTTATTGGGTTGCTGGTGATTTTCAACAATTCGTTGATACACAAAAAAGTTCGATTTTGTAAACTGGTGTAATTTTTAACTTTCACCGATTATTTTCGGTAAATACGGTGCCATATCTTAATGTTAAGAAATTTCCTTTCCTAAGAAATGAGGAAACACTGTTAAAGTTCCAAATTCTTTGACACTTTAACAAAAGTTTTGTTTCCTCATTATAAAACTATGTGTGAATATCGTACAATTTGTTTGCAAACAGATTACATTTATTCTCAACTTAAAGCTGTTCTACCAACGTGTGTTACACACATATCGTATCACATTTGTCGCTCAAATTGCCAAACTAGTGAATATATACCGCCAATATAAATAATGTGTCTTCACTAGCGAATACCCATTTAAAGAAACCCGCTTTATTATAAGAATTAAATAATCCTTAACGAATCAGAAATACGTATTATAAAATTTTAAAACGATCTACGACTTCAACTTAAGATTCAACTTAAAGAAACGCCCACGGAATAAATGATTAACTTTATGTCTTCAATCTTAAGAAACCTACAAAAAATCTTTTGACTCACAATAATAAATATGTTGTTCTTCTGTATCATGTTTTGGACTTAAGGAAGTCTTTTCAATAAACTTTCCAACAAAATAGTGGTAAAAATAAATTGATTAAACAATTAAAATCATTAAAACTTCCAACATCTAATTATTCATTTATTCTTCATTAATTTTATTGCAAATCTTTATAACTAATAATAACAACAACAAATCCTAAGTTTAATATTTATATGTAATACATGCAATTTTTTTTAATTTATAGAGTAAGGTTAGTGTTTCTATTTACTAATAAATTACAATAACAAAAAATTACAATATTTCAACATATTATAAACATAATTGAATTTTGTTATTTTTATTTCTAATTTATAGAAAAAAGTTATTAATATTTTATGAACGTTTTTTGCTTTTCAAAGAAAAGTTTCTTCATTTTGTGATGTGGTGGTCAACGTGTGCATCTTGAAAACAAGTATGATATGATAAACTGAGATAATTTTTTTAACTTTTGATTAACGTAATTCTTAATCAAAAAAAATTTTAATTCTGAGTCGTAAATTTTCTAAATAAAATAAGTTATATCGTTTTGATTAAGAAAAAAAATTAGCACAAACTGGATTGTGCAGTTCTGCTTACAAGCCATATATAATTTCAACATAAACTTAAAACGCACAAAATAAAGATCATGACCATGAAAATGACATTGAAAAAGTTAACTGAAAATATAATATTCTTAATATGTAAAAGATTCTCAACAAACATTTTATTAAAGGCCGAGTTTCAAGTAATCTGGTATATCTTAATTTTTAAGCTATAAAAAGATTTAAAGAAACAAAACATGTTCATAGTTGTCATAAACGTTGTCTTTTATGATTTTGGTTGAAGAATTACTTCACTGGTGAAAAAAGTGTGAAATTCTTATTATCAAAATTTGAATTAATGGGAGCGAGCTCAACAAATAGTGGATTAAATGATAATAAAACTTGATGATTAAAGATTCCACAGCTTTAATCTATAAAAATTAATTTATTAGGTAACCAAAATGTTAAAGAGTTTAAATTAGAAATTAAAGCAATTTGTAACGACGAAACTACCCTGAGAATAAAAACATTGGAAAAATATACATACTTATGGTTTAACAACCAACAACTATAAAAGTTTTTAACTTTTTGTAAATTTAACATTGGCTTATGCTAAATTTTAAAATTAAGAATGCTATCCTTTGAAATAAGTTACTTCTTGTTTAATTCAAATTTTAAAAATAGGGAGGGGCTGAAATCTCAAGCTCTGAGATATCAAGACTTCGGTCTGGGTTAAGGATTTTGATATAGTTTTCGGAAAAAAACTTTTGTGAGGACATGGTTTTTAGTTTTGGGCGATGTATATCAAACATAACTTTTTGTAAGAGTACATGTATTTTTTATCGCTGTTTAGATATGTATTACAAAGCTAACACGAAACATCAATACGTTGTCGGAAAATTATAACAGATCATAAATTAATATAATTTAGTGAAAAGATTATACAATCAGCAAACTACTCAAAACCTCTCCATTTAGCGTTTCGAGAAAATATTTCAAAATCACAAATTCATGTTTCTTTCAAAATTCTAAAAATATTGTAAAAATTAAATAAAATCAAAAATTGAAACTTTTTTCAAAATTCTAAAAATATATATAAAATTCAAAAATTCTTTTTTTTTTTTTCAAAATTCTAAAAATATTCCAAAAATTAGAATAAAATCAAATATTTAAACTTTTTCTAAATTCTAATAATATTCCAAAAATTTAAACTTTTTCAAAATTCTAAAAATATTGCAAAAATTATAACAATATCAAAAATTGAAACTTTTTCCAAAATTATAATAACATTAAATTATAATAAAATCAAAAATTTAAAATTCTAAAAATATTCCAAAAATTCTTACAAAATCAAAAATTGAAACTTTTCCAAAATTCCAAAAATATTTCAAAAACTATAACAAATTCAAAAATTTCCATGTTCAATTATATTTACGTAAACAAACAGCTAAATTTTTTTTGCCAAAAAATTATCTAAAAAAATAAATGAAATCATTTTTTGACACACTTGACAATATTTTTTTGACAAACTTATAATGCAATAAAATTCTCAATAATAATAATTTCATGTTCATTATACATTTCATTTCATACAAATAACTAATTTTATTTTTTTCTAAAAAAATAAATGAAAATCATTCTTTTGACACACTTGGCATTATTTTTTTGACTAAGACAAACTTATAATGCATTATCAAGTTCTCAATGCCGTTCTCAAGTTCTCAATAAAAAATTGGCTAAAAAAATAAATAAAAATCTTTCTTTTGACACACTTGACAACATTTTTTAGACAAACTTATAATGCAATAATCTAGTTTTTGGTATCACATACCGATCCGACCAACAAGATTTCTCCGCAATCTTAGTTCCTAGTTCCTACTCATTATCACTTAAAATGAACGTTTTTTAAGCAAAAAAATGCATATTTCCTTGTTTTGACACACTTCCGGTACATTTATCGAGCACATCGTCCTTACCATTGAAAAATTTTTGGTTTCTAAAAATAAGTACATTTTAGAATTTAAAATTTTTAAAATCCCTTCAGCCGTTTTCTAGATCTCGTCGGTTGTTACGTACGGCCGGCCGACAAACATGCATTTTTTTTTGCTTTTTTAGAATCAGTAGGTCCTAAAACGTCGAGAAATGCCAAAAAAAGTGGGGGTAAGAATTTCACTTTTAGCTGACGAATGTAAAACATAGGTCTTTCAGACCGAAGTAATAGTAAATTCAAATCAAAGTTGAATATTATGTAAAATAGTAAAATTAACTCTGATTGACTTTGTTTTAAAATTGAGTAATTTTATTTTTTGATAATATTACAATTTGATTTTATAAGTTACCATGTAAAATCAAAATTTACAAATGTTATTTTAAACCGACAATTTGTTAATTTTTACAATGGGTTATGGCAATGTCTACATTTGAACCAACATTGTTCCAATTTGAATTGACAATGCGTTTTTTCAGAAATATATTGCTAAAACGTATTGGACAAATTTAAAATCAACAGTTTGAAATGTAAAGTTATAAGGTAAAAATATGGAGGGGCTGAAATCTCACAGCTCTTAGATATCAAGACTTCGGTCTAGGTTAAGGATTTTGATATAGTTTTTGGCAAAAAACTTTTATGAGGACATGGTTTTTAGTTTTGGGCAGCGATGTATATCGTTAAAGGACAAGTATTTATATTGTTAAAGGACAAGTATTTTTTTATCTCTGTTTAGAAATTTATTACAAAACTAACACGCAACATCAATAAGTTGCCGGAAAATTATAACAGATCATAAATTAACGTTCATAAACGATCATAAATTAAAATCATAAATCATAAAAATCATAAATTAAAAAACCTCCCATTTAGCGTTTCGAGAAAATATTACAAAATCACAAATTCATATTTCTTTCAAAATTCCAAAAATATTGTAAAAACCAAATAAAATAAAACTTTTTTCAAAGTTCTAAAAATATTCCAAAAATTATTACAAAATTAAAGATTAAAACTTTTTTCAAAAATTCAAAAATTATAACAAAATCAAAAGTTGAAACTTTTTCAAAATTCCAAAAATATTTCAGAAATTAGAATAAAATCAAATATTTAAACTTTTTTTGAATTCCAAAAATATTCCAAAAATTCTTAAAAATTCAAACTTTTTCCAAAATTCTAAAAATATTCCAAAAATTCTTACAAAATCAAAAATTTAAACTTTTTTCAGAATTCTAAAAATATATATAAAAAACTTCTATTTTGTTCAAAATTCTAAAAATATTGCAAAAATTATAACAAAATCAAAAATTAAAACTTTTTAAAAAATTCTAAAAATATTCCAAAAATTATTACAAAATCAAAGATTAAAACTTTTTTCAAAAATTCTAAAACTATTGCAAAAGTTATAAGAAAATCAAAAATTGAAACTATTTTCAAAATTTCTAAAATATTCCAAACATTAGAATAAAATCAGATATTTAAGCCTTTTCAAAAATTCTTAAAAATTCAAACTTTTTCTCAAAATTCTAAGAATATTGCAAAAATTATAACAATATCAAAAATTGAAACTTTTTCAAAATTCCAAAAATTATAATAAAATCAAAAATTTTAAATTTTTCAAAATTCTAAAAATATTCCAAAAATTCTTACGAAATCAAAAATACAAATTTTTTTCATAATTCCAAAAATATTTCAAAAACTATAACACATTCAAAAACTTCCTGCCATTCATTTTCAATTACATTTACGTCATAAAAACAGCTAAATTTTTTTTTCCAAAAAATTGGCTAAAAAAATAAATGAAATCGTTTTTTTTTGACACACTTGACATTATTTTTTTGACAAACTTATAATGCAATAATCTAGTTTTTGGTCTCACATACCAATCCCGACCATCAAAATTTCTCCGCATTTTTGGTTCGTACTCATTATCACTCAAAATGAACGTTTTTAAGCAAAAAATGTGCAAATTTCCTTGTTTTGACACACTTGACGATTTTTTTGACACCCTTCCGGTACAGTTATCGAACACATCGTCCTTTCGGCTCTTACCATTGAAAAATTTTGGTTTCTAAAAATAGGTACATTTTAGAAACCAAAATTTTTAAAATCCCTTCAGTCGTTTTCTAGATTTCGTCGGTTGTGACGGACGGCCGGCAAACAGACATACATTTTTTAATTTGCTTTTTTAGAATCAGTAGGTCCTAAAACGTCGAAAAATGCCAAAAAAAAGTGGGGGTAAGAATTTCACTTTTAGCTCATGAATGTATTCTTTCAGACCGAAGTAATATTAACATTGCTCAATGTTAAAACACAAAATAAATTTATGAATTAAATAAAACCGTTTTCTAAAATTTGTTTCTTTAATTTGTTTAATTACAATGTGTTAGTTAAACCATATTTAATTATAAACCATGCAAATTAAAGGAAAACTTAAAACTATTTAGTTATAACTTTTCTAAAATAAGTTTTACCGTGATTTATTTGGTATAGATGTAACGGTAGTGAAAAAGTTCTTTCCTGCGTATCCAAAATTGGAATATTTGTTTTAATTTTACCAGCCTTATAATATACTAGGGGTTATACCGTAGGTCCCCCCCCCCCCGGGCCCCCCCGCTCTTTCTCTTTTCATTCGGCTTTGATGCAACCATCATAATCCAACCTCTTCTAATTTATTCTGTATGCACTCTCTGCTTAACTAATTTTACAATTTGCGGCTCTACTAATACTTTTCACGACCCCCCAGAGGCCCGCGTACCCCTTGTTAAGAATTTTTAAAAAAAAGGTCAAAAACCAATATTTTTCTATGTTTCTTTTCTTAATAATTTCCTGGTTCTGATTCCTGCCGCAATATGTTTTTGATAACTTGATTTAAAAAAAATTAGATCTATTCCTTTTCAACCAATTAATTGTAATGAAGATTTAATCTTGTAATTAACAACCTTATTATAAATACAATTTACAAACTTTACTATTTAATGTATGTAAATTATTCCTAAAATAATAGAATGTTCTATGAATCTGTCGAAATTCTAGCTTTTTTCCGTATACATATTATACGGTTAATTGAAAATAAAAAAAAATTTAAAACAAAAATTTAAAAATTACCATTCAATATTTTTGCCGTGGCCCATTTGTCCAATGAAATTGAAATAGAATCTGCAAATCGACTGGAATACGCATTTTATTTACTCTAGTATCCCACCAAAGTAAATTTTGAGTTCTGTCATTTGTAAATGAGTTATTTTTTTTTTTTTCAAATAAAGGGCTGACATCAAAAAACATTTTTTTAAATTAAATAAATTGTTTTGAGTTAAATAAATATTTAGACATATTATAATGGACCAAAATAGATGTTACGCAGGTAGTAGTAAGTTTTTAATGCATACCAGTATTTTAAGTAAATTCAAATAAATCAAAATAATTTAAGTTTTATTTTTTATTATTTATATCTTATTCAAAAATTGTTTTAGTGACTCAGGAACATATCTTTAAAGCTTAATTAGCTTAATTAGGGAAAGACAGCGATAGGCCCATTTATTTAGTAATGCATTTAATAAAAGAGAAGCTTGGGAAACTGTTAAAACAGCGGCGGATCTTTCCAAATATTCTACCATTCAACTAAAAAATAGGGGGAATTATTTGGTAAAATGTTATAAGATGAGTTGGAGTATTAGTAAGAACTGCAACCACCATAAATGCAACCACATGGACGTTTTTTGAAAGTATGGATGAATGGGGTCAAACACAGGAAACCATTTATCCGAATCTACTTGTCAGCAGTAGTGTTCCAGCATCTTCCGATTTTCGGACAACAATAAGTAAAAGAAAAGCTTCGCAAGATTTGACAGAATTGACAGAATTGAACACAATTGAACGTTAAGAGGACCGCAAGGATCCCAAACGGAGCCATATACTGCGGCAAAAGGAAGAATCCCTAATGCTGAGATTTTCAGATTTTTAAAAATACACGTACGAAAACAACGTCACCAAACGGCAGAAATGATTGATTTTTTTTAAGCGTTTGCGCGTGCGGTTTAAGTAGAAGTACCGCCGATGCAGTACTCTACTTCAAGTGAATCGGAGTAAAGATAAGATAAATAAGTTATTATGTTAATTTTTGTTTTAAAATAGTGTATTTAAAATTTGGAATTTTAAAATGTATATTAAAACAAATTTTTTTTTAAAAACTAAACATAATTTATACATTTTTAAGATTTGGTTTTGTAAAAAATCTTATCGCTGAGAAAGTGGTATCTCTCTGTCTGTTTTCTTACCTGAAATGTGAAGCCGTAATTGAATTGAGTACCATATGAAAGAGGTCAACTCAAATTAGTGAAAAATTTATTTTAGAATTTATTTATTTTACACCGCCAACAGTTTACAGTTGAAGAAATTCTGCCAGCGTCTATTAAATTTCCAGAAAAACCGCTCTATCCGTAATCGGGCGTAAATTTTACTATAGGAGGAGAACAGCAGCTTTCGAATGTGTTACTGGTGCCATTGATGGGACTCATATTAGAATAAAATGGCCAGTTAGACTGTACCACAAATATGTAAATTGAAAAAAAAACATTTTCTATTCAATGTCATGCTATATGTGACAGTAGTCATAAATTCTTAAACATATTCGGGATAGCCAGGATCAGTGCACGATACCAGAGCACTACATAATAGCTCAATTTACTTGGACAAATTATATCCTCCTACTAGCTATTATTTATTGGATGATTGATGTTACCCATATGCAGAATGGCTTCGGTTCCAATAATTACTCCCGTTAAACATAATCGACAGATTTCGCAACTTGAAAGCCGTTTTAATATTCCTCACAGTAGAGCATGAAGTGTTGTAGAATGCACGTTTGGCCAAATGCAAATTCGATGGCGGAGTATATTCAATAAAGACTTGGAATTTAGCATCCCGAATCGCATAACAATGTAGCTACCACTCTTCTGGAGATTTACTTTATATATTTTAAATGCACTTACTTGTGAGTTCTTTCTCCCGTTCTCAGTTTTGTGTGTTTATCCTCATTCTCAGATTGGTGAGTTTTTTTTAACAAAAACACATTAATTTTTGTAAATTTGTACATTTGTACATTTATTATTTTTTATTTAATTTAATTGAATCTCTTATTTTCCTGGATTAGTTTGTGAACAAACATTCAATTCGAGTATAATTTTTTATAACTTATTTTATTTTGAACATAAAAGAACACTACTTAATTTTTGAGCAAACTTTTAAATCGAATATAATTTTTTATAACTTATTTTCTTTTGAAAATAAAGAGAACACTTATTGTTAATTCACCATAAAACTACACTTTTTAATTCACTCGTTTTCCGTTTTTCGTAAATCCATGTCGAGGATTTACTCTTCTACTAAAATCGCGATCCGACTCTCTAACTCTTTGGGATTTCCATCTATTTATGCATAATCTTTGTTGCAAAAAACTAAACGCATAACAAAAGATTGCATTCATTGAATTTGATTTGAATTTCTTTTCTTTGATTTTCTTCATATGGAATATAAGAAATTGTTTTTTATTATTTATTTATTTCCGTTGCATATTGGAAATATATTTATTCATATGCATCATGCTATGATATTGCTTGGAAATATTTTGTGTTTGTAAAATTATGAGAACGAATCTTTTTCTGTGGGAAAGTTATTATTAAGAGATTGGGTTGCATCCTAAAGTAATATGAATTAGATCATTGTTAATACAATGTTGCTAATAATATTTTTCTGGATTTTATTGTTGATGAAAATTTTGTCTTATGCTTTTGCTTGAAGACAAAATTTTCAAAGATTGTTTTGAGAAGTGAAATTATTGAAATTATTTTGTTTCAAATGGAATTTGTTTTGAGAAGTGAAATTATTGAAACTGTTTTGTTTCAAATTGAATTTGTTTTGTATAACGGAAAATATGAATATTCCTTGAAATAATATTAAGGCTATTTAATTGAATTTTTGGTTATAATGTATGAATGAGATTAAGGTTCTTGGATTGGAATTTTGGTTGTATGAATGAGAAGGCTTGAGACATTGTAGTGGATCTGAAGATCACTACATAGCATCCCCCCTTGGAAAAAAAAAATCTGTGGTAAACTAAGATTTTTTTTGAAATACGTAAGAGAAAAGAAAAACGAGCGAGTTGAACGAGTGAATTAAATTTAAAATTTTAAACTTGATCATTCTGTTTTTGATCTAACTTAATTAATTTTTTACTTAATTGCTAACTTATTTTTTTTTAAATTTTCTTAAACTTAAAAATTTTTTCTTTATATGTTTTATATATTTTATGAAAGAAAATATATTTATATTTATCATGATTATATGTATTACTTAAACAGTTTTATGTGTTTTTTTTTTTTTATCTAATTTTTTTTTTTTTGTTTACTGTATTTATTGAGTTATAAAACTATTACTTGTTTTGAAATAGTTATTGCCTTAAATTTAATATTTCATTTTTATTTATTTTTTTTTTTACCTTATTTAAATACTATAAAAATTGTTTGATAATATTCTTATTACTATTTTAATAGCATTTTTTTTTCTTTAATAGTTTTACTTTAATTATTTTTACTTAATGTTACTCTCTGTTCTCTTATATGATTCTCATATTCTTGTTTAACCAAAACCGTTAACAATTATTTATTTTTCAAAAACTAAATTTTGTAACTTATTTATTTGCATTTATTTTTATTTTTACTTAATTTTTATTAAAAAAAATAATATGCTTGCTTAAAATTAATAAAAAACAATAACTTGACATTAATTTGTTTTAATTTGTCGCTGCACAATCAATTTTTTACTTGTGGTATTATTATCATTGATATATATTGTAATAATATTTATGTATTAGTTATGTATTAATGTAGTATTATTTTTGAGTAGGAATCTATTTTTATATTGAATCGCTTCCTAACAAATGAGGTTTAACATTAGTTTATCGTTGTATTGGTTCTGTATATGTAGGTATTTTTACAGTTTCTCTAGCTTCATCTAATTCTATTATTTCGTTTGATTTATTTTATTGGATGATGTTAGTCTTTTTCTGTACTTACAAAAAATTAAAACAGCTGATAAGCGAAAAATTCCGGCAAAGGCTATAGAGTCCAAAGAGTGAGATATTAAAATTATGGCGAGCTTATGAAAAACACTAATCCCTGATACCCTAATCGAATTTATCACTCTATCCATCTTTACTTTTAATTAATACCTCAAAATCCATCTTTGCTATTAATAACCAAGCGTTAGGTGTGTACATTTTTAATATTAAACTTCTAGGTAATTCCACTTCCCGATATTTACATGACTGAATAGCTGCTACAAATGGATTATTAAACAATTGTGAAAGACAATTTGACTTTTGATTAATAATTAAAGGGGAATTTTGATTGCATATATTAATATTAATTTTATCTTGTAAAATAACCTCTGAACACTTTTGTAAATCTTCTACTGACGTTATTTGAAATTGAATCAAATCGGTGTTAGCAGCTCATATCATAATAGTTAACAGCTAATAATATAATGTTCACAAATTTCCTTACTTGATTGTTTTTCCTCATAATTTAGAGTTTCATTCAACCTTAAATTATTTAAAATTTCTACAGTCCGTTTGTTTTGTTTTAGTGAAGTAATATTTTCCCTAACATGTAAAATTTGAGAATTAGTTTCCTTAAAATTTCTTACGATATCGTAGTCTTTCAATTTATAAACAGTTGGAAAGTAATTAGCTATTTCTACGCTTTCTTCATTTGTATTTAGTACCCCTACTAATATTTCAGAATTTTCCGGTGTTGTTAAAGTATTTGCCGTATATACTCCTGGTATAATTTCTTAAGCGGCGCATATCAATTCTTCGTCACTTTCGTTTTTGAATTTTATTTTGATTGCTTATTTACTACGCCCTGGTATAATATTTTTCGCTAAATTCTTATAATGTATGTATTTCATTTAATATTTCTGTTCTTAACTTAGTTTTGTTTTGACTATCCACTTCCGTATGAATTTTATAATTTATATTCAATACTTTTTTATCGTCTTGGTCGTCTTGATGAAAATTATTTTGATTATTATATAATGACATTTCTTTTCCATCATCTGTTTTCTCTGGGTCAAGTTCATTAAAATTTCTATCGTTTGTAGATTATGATTATTTGAAGTTTGATTATTGTTTACGTTAAAAATGTCGTATTTTGGTCTTTCATTTGTTTTTATAAGCTTTTTGTTTTGGTTATGCAAATTTTCATTGTTTTCGTTTTCTGTATGACTGTCTAGCGTAGTGATTGTAAATTTATTTTCTTTTGTTGAATACGATATTTTGGAATTTAAATCGTTTGAAGTTGATGCATTTTCTGTGTTGTTTATCGTATTTGTAGTTAGAGATTTTTCGTTCTTTTAATGATTTAAACTTATTATATGTGAATTAATATCAGGACTTACGTTAGGTTGTCCAATATTGGTTTGAATCATGTTTTCTGTGTCAGGGCTTACGCTATTCTGCCTTTTATTTGTATGAATTTTGAACTATTAATTTTCAGGGCTTACGCTTTTTTGCCTTTTATTTGTATGTCAGGGCTTACTCTATTCTGCCTTTTATTTGTATGAATTTTTAAATATTAATTTTCAGGGCTTACGCTATTTTGCCTTTTATTTGTATGTCAGGGTTTACGCTATTCTGCCTTTTATTTGTATGAATTTCTAAATATTGATTTCCAGGGCTTACGCTATTTTGCCTTATATTTGTATGTCAGGGCTTACGCTATTCTGCCTTTTATTTGTAGGTCAGGGCTTACGCTATTCTGCCTTATATTTTTATGTATTTTTAAATATTGATTTTCAGGGCTTACGCTATTTTGCCTTATATTTTTATTTTTAAATCCCAAAAAAAAATTATTTGAAAATCGATGGAACTTATTTTAATTTGCTTAAGTTGTTATTTATGATTTTTGTATTTTTTATAGTTTTGAGTATACTAATGCCTTTCTCAAAAATCGTGTAACTACTTTACCGTGTAAATCTAATTGTAAACCTTTTGGTTAGTTTTGTATGTCGAAATAGAATCTATTTAAGTTTACAAAACTTCCGTTTTGGAGATGTTCGAGTCTCCTGGAAAAATTCGATGTGATGTTATCATATTGTATTGATCAACCCCAGTCTCAGACGTCTCTGATGTTCTGGTATATTTGAACTGTGTTTACAGTGTGGTGATCAATGACGTTAATGTTTGTTTCAACCGTTTGGTTCATCAAAACTATCTATCCTGTTAAAAGTAGCTTATTAATCAGCTTGTTTAAATTAAGTTCATCTATATAATATCAAAAAAATTTCTAAAATTTTTATAACATTGATATTAATTATTCCTAAAATTATTTCCATTGGTTTCGGTGGTTGAACGTTTGCTTATTTAACCACTTGTACCACTTTTTAATTTCTCTAACTAACATTTGAAGTCTGTCCGCATAACTTGTTATATTTTCATTTTTTAATTGTTGACAATTACTTAGCTCTTTGTTGTGATTTCGTCCCAAACTGTCTTTGAAATACTTTGTTTCTAAAAATTTTCTTAATATATGAAAAATTATGTAGTACAGTCTACACCATATAGTTCGTCACATAGAGGGTATCGTATTTTATCTATAACTACATTTACAAAGTGAGGTTCATTTACCTCGTCCATGTTATTATAAGCGCGGTCGTAACTACATATAAAAAACATAGCTTCTGCTTTGGTTCTATCTGATCGTTCTCCGCTGAATGTTGGAAGGTATGAATATAAGTTTACTAACCCTATGTGTTAATATTTCTTGGCCATTTTGCTTTTGTATTGATCTTCAACTAAGTCTAAGTCTTGAAAATTTGAAATTATTTCTGTTGAGCTTGTTCTCGTTATTTTGAGCTACCACTGGTTTCTTTTTTTTAAATCCTCTATAATTTCTGTAAACATTTTATCTAATTCGTTGTCTAACACGTTTTTAAATTTTTTTTTGTCGCTTTCTTCGCTAAATCTGTGTCTGAATAGGATTTGTTTCGCGTTGTCCTAATTATCTTGTCTATTCTAGACATATATTTGTAAACATATAATAGTTTTTAAGTGAGTTTATTTCTCGCGAAAGGTTAAACTGTGAAAAACCTTTTGTTTTTTGTAAAACGATTACCGTAATTGTTAAACCAAGTTAATTTCAATAAAATTGTTATCGAGAAAACCCCACACCAAATTATCATTTATTTGATTGATTATTGTTTAGAGAAACATATAAAATTTAATTTTTCAACGAAGAATTTAAAATTTTGGTTATTAATTATAGTAGAGAGAATACAAAATAAATATAAAAATTTAATTTTTCAATAACAAACAAAATTTAAAACTTATTTAATTATATTTATTTTAAAATTTTTTCAAAATTTTGTATTATTAAATATTAATTTTATTTTAATAAATAAATGTTCTGACCTTAAACAAAAATTTTTTTATTGATTGTTTGACCTTCTTTGTGTTAGGCCTGATGAACGATGTTTGTATATTTTCTAAAATGTTGGACACTCCTTTGATGTGTCTGATGAACGTTGTTTTAATTTTTCTATCAAATGCTGGACACTCCTTTGATGTGTCTGATGAACGTTGTTTTAATTTTTTTATCAAATGTTGGACATTCCTTGGTGTGTCTGGGGTTTATTATGCTCGCTTTGTCGAGCTGGTGGCCTTTTAGAGGTGTTCTGCAACTTATCGGGTGACTAGACCTTATGTGCACCCTGTCCGGGTGGTGGTCAATTAAATTTTATTATTGGCTCATTTGGCCTTTTTAACACTGTTTCACTTTTTTTTACTTTTCTTTTAATTTTATTTTTATTTTATTAATAAAAAAAGTTTTTTTAGAGCTACTGTTCGTATTTTGAGAATTATGAGTACTGGGTACTCCACTCAAGAAATATCGGCTGCGCCAATTGTAGCTTCCCTACTCTTATGGAAAGTTCCGGCTGCGCCAATTGTAGGTACCTCCCTTATGGGGAGTTACTTTATATATTTTAAATGCACTTACTTGTGAGTTCTTTCTCCCGTTCTCAGTTTTGTGTGTTTATCCTCATTCTCAGATTGGTGAGTTTTTTTTAACAAAAACACATTAATTTTTGTAAATTTGTACATTTGTACATTTATTATTTTTTATTTAATTTAACTGAATCTCTTATTTTCCTGGATTAGTTTGTGAACAAACATTCAATTCGAGTATAATTTGTTATAACTTATTTTATTTTGAACATAAAAGAACACTACTTAATTTTTGAGCAAACTTTTAAATCGAATATAATTTTTTATAACTTATTTTCTTTTGAAAATAAAGAGAACACTTATTGTTAATTCACCATAAAACTACACTTTTTAATTCACTCGTTTTCCGTTTTTCGTAAATCCATGTCGAGGATTTACTCTTCTACTAAAATCGCGATCCGACTCTCTAACTCTTTGGGATTTCCATCTATTTATGCATAATCTTTGTTGCAAAAAACTAAACGCATAACAAAAGATTGCATTCATTGAATTTGATTTGAATTTCTTTTCTTTGATTTTCTTCATATGGAATATAAGAAATTGTTTTTTATTATTTATTTATTTCCGTTGCATATTGGAAATATATTTATTCATATGCATCATGCTATGATATTGCTTGGAAATATTTTGTGTTTGTAAAATTATGAGAACGAATCTTTTTCTGTGGGAAAGTTATTATTAAGAGATTGGGTTGCATCCTAAAGTAATATGAATTAGATCATTGTTAATACAATGTTGCTAATAATATTTTTCTGGATTTTATTGTTGATGAAAATTTTGTCTTATGCTTTTGCTTGAAGACAAAATTTTCAAAGATTGTTTTGAGAAGTGAAATTATTGAAATTATTTTGTTTCAAATGGAATTTGTTTTGAGAAGTGAAATTATTGAAACTGTTTTGTTTCAAATTGAATTTGTTTTGTATAACGGAAAATATGAATATTCCTTGAAATAATATTAAGGCTATTTAATTGAATTTTTGGTTATAATGTATGAATGAGATTAAGGTTCTTGGATTGGAATTTTGGTTGTATGAATGAGAAGGCTTGAGACATTGTAGTGGATCTGAAGATCACTACAACAACTATATACAGGAGATCTTTTGAGCATAATTTAATCCCTAAAAGTATATATGATTATATTTAAAAAAATAAAACATTATGTAATTATTTAAATATTATATATATGAGCAATTTCAGACAAGTTCAGCAAATTTTTGGGAAATTTTGACTTGACCCCTTTTAATTTTGATTATTTTTTGTTTATAGATAGTCTTTCATAAATAAAAAATAAAAAATTCTCTTAGAATTTTTTTTTTCAACCAGGGGTCTTCACAGGGTGCCCCTCAATTTTTTGTTATTTTGTGATGTGGGTGCATTTTGACGAGCGATTGTAGAAAAACTACTCAATCGACTTTTCACAAATGATATGTCGATGAACAGGTATTAAAAATGTACACTGTTAATTTTTTGAAATAATTTTTAACGGTGTAACATAAGAAAAAAACGGTGTAACATAACAAAAGATGGCGCTACTTTTTTTTTAAACTAAATTGAAGCTTATTTCATATCTAACTACTTGTGAAAGTTTAGGGCATGCGTTATTTTTTGTTTAAAAGATAAAATTCGTTGTGCATATGACTGTCGGGAATCAGTTTTTTTTGTTCTGAAGGAAAATTATAAAAACGGCGTTATAAACTAAGAGATTTTTTTTATGTTAAATATCAAATATTTTATTATTAAATGAACTTTTTAAAATATTATAAAAATTATATATGTAGTACAATAAATAAAATAAATACAATTGTTAAAAATAATTTACTTATTTTACAAACAGAAGTTTCTTTTGAACAGGAAAACACTTCTGCAATTATTTTCTTTGTATTAGATGGCATAAAAAAATTAAATGATTATTTCCCACTTTAAGTAATCACTTGTCACTCTTATAAAAAATAATTTGACAGTCTCGACTGCAAACAAAAAAGCCGTATAAATAACTAAATATATTTAGGAACTTTTGACTGGAGAAGTATTATGTTCGTATTATGTTATTATGGAATCATAAAGTAAAAGATTGTATTTTAACATTAAATTACAAATATTTTATTATTCAATAAACTTTTTAAAATATCATACAAATTATATATGTAGGTTAAAGAAGAAAGTGAAGACCCCTGGTCGAAAAAAAAATTCTAAGAGAACTTGTATTTTTTATTTATGAAAGACTATCTATAAACAAAAAATAATCAAAATTTTAAAGGGGTTAAGTCAAAACGTTGTTGAATCTTCTTGAAATTGCTCATATAAATTATTATCATTATTATGATTATAATGGTAGTATATTATTGTTGTCGTTATTATTATTTTGATGTTTATGTATGTGTTATAATAACCATGCAAGCTAGTAGTTATTTTAACTTACAAACTGTCCAGAATATCGAAATGATAATAATTTGAACGAAACGGGAAAACACAGTAGCCAATAACTTTAAAAAACTACACTATCGATCAATTTAAAATTTCGTAAAACGAAATTTTTACACAAACAAAAATTTTAATTTCTTTGGGATTTTTTTTTGTATTAAATTTCTAGATATTACGATGTATGAATTCATGAAAAGAACGTTATATTATCAATAGGAAATGTTAAATTTAACATAGTATTTACAAATTTTTAGTATTTTAAAATTAATCAACATTAACTTATATAATATTATTGTTGAAATTACAGTTTAAATTTAAAGCTTGTTAATCCAACGTTGATCATGTTAACTCTACTTTGAATCACATTAAAATATGATTAATAATTGGAAAAGTTAAGTCAACATGACACGTATTAAAATATACAATGAAACTTTTCTCTCTGTGTTCGATTTCTACTCTAAAACAAGAATCTCCAATATCTAAAGAAATGCCATAAAATGATTTGTTATTCTATTTTGATTCCGGGCTTATTTCAACTCATACTCTATATTGGGAAGGGAACAAAACACAAAAACAACAAGTGCAACAAGTCAATTAAGAAATTTATAAACGGTTTCTCATACATTAATTTAGACATTTTTGTATGAGCTAATATATTTTACATATTTATATAAATGGAGTTGCATGTTGATTGATTCGTTGCGTCACATGCTCATTTTTTTATTTGTAACAATAAAAAAACGGGGACATGCAAGTATTATGAAAGAATGTATGACCTTTCGAAGAATTATGGTTATTCGATATTTTATATTTTGATTTTCTTGTTATGAATTGATTTTTTTGTAGTATGATAATTTTGAGATTATTTGTAATTGTTGTATTGAGCGACCAAGGGATAGTTAAAAAGAAACAAGAAATATGCTCATTGATAGTTTTAGTTTTTAAACAAATTACAAAATGTTTCCGAAGTTGCATAGATGTAGTTTTGATTATATTTAATTTTATTTATAAATTTTAATTGATAATTAATTATACCTTATCTTTAGTTTTTACTTTATTTTTTTTTTATATTATACGTCCGATTCTACACTCAGAGAATTTTGTTAGTAAATTTAATAACCGCCCGTTTTAAAAATTGTTAATAAGTTATTTTATCATTCTAATAACGATTTTTCTTAAAGTAAAAGCCACATTCGTTCGATTAATACTTTTTGTTATTATTTTCATAAAAATGTTTATTAAAATAAAAAAACGGTCAATATTATTAAAAAAATCACAACGGTTGATTAAACTAATAACCAATTCTTATTAAAATAATGAATTCAGATATTCCAATAAAAAATCTTGTGATTAACGTAGAGCTATTAAAATAAAAACATAAGTTATTATTTTTGTAGTTAAATTTAATAACCATTTTATTAGATTAATCAACGACGTTTTTACTTTCAAAACGTAGGTTTTTAGATTAATAATTTTGTATACTTTAATCTAACCTTAGGTAATTATTTTTAATAACGGTTAATAAAATCTTGGTAAGAATTATATTATAGAATTAATTACATTCAGTTTATATGCAGACGCTGAATAAATATACTTAAAAATTTTTTTCACAAATAAAAGTGTGACTAAACAGCTGAGACTCAGAGACTATTCCAAATTAAATCAACTTCAGAAACTTTAACCAAATGGAAGCAATTTAAATTACCGCTTGGTTATAATTATAAACTGGTAATTAATAATTCAATATTAGTATATTTCATTAAAATTTTAATTATAATAATATTCCTTTTAAAATTTTCAGATAGACATTGATTTTCAAGCAATGTTTTCGAAAGCCAGCGGTTTTGATTGTAAATTTTCAACATTCATTAAAAAAATTCAGCCCATTTTTGAAAAACAAGTTAAAGATAAAAAGTTAAGAGAGTTTGTTGAAAAGCTTTGCAATACGGAGAATATGACAGAAAGTAAGTTTTTTAATTTTGTTTTTTTAGCTCCAAAAACTTGAAAATCACATACAACAGAAACAGAATTCCATTCAAATTTTACAGCAACAGAATTTTTTGCCAAATTTGTATGAAATTCTGTTTCTGTTTCTGTTGTATGTGAATACCCGACTGTAGGTTAAAAAGTTGTTTTTGGACATTTCATTTGTAATTTTTTTGATTTAAAACAATTAAACTATTCAATGTTTGATTCTGTAGTAATATAACATTTTTCTCTTTTATATTATTTAGATGGTATTCTGCTAACAATCATGTATTTACTGCACAGTATACTCCGTCCAACCAATAAAGCTTTGGAGCATAAAGTATATGAAGTTTATACAACTTGGAAAACGATTGATGTGTGCTTGAAATTTTTTTATTTATTTAACTTAAAATATACGAAATCAGCAACCAATTTTTGGAATTTTATCCATATTAACAGACGAAAAAGAAAAAGCACATTATTCGTACAATTTGTTGATTGATATGCTAAACTCAAATCAATAATATATGTATATTACTGAGTAGTTTAACTACGTAAATTCATTTTTTAATAATATTTTACTATATTTTTTATTTTGTCTAGGAACACAGACTGCTTTTAATTTTTGTCATATATAAATACTTTTAAACAAAATAAAATTAAAAATTTTAATTTTAAAATTAAAACTATGAAATATAAATAACTTAAAATTAAATAAAAAATTGAAATAGATAAAACTATTAATAAAAAATTTATTTTCTTTAAAACAACTTTAAAACAAAATAAACATAATTCAATATAGCTTTAAAACAAAATAAAATTATAAATTATTTTAAAATTAAAACTATGAAATGTAATGTAAATAAATGTAATGTAATGTCAATGTATGTAAAATCTATGTAAATAATAGTAAATAATTTAAACTTAAATAAAATTAATTGAAATAAATAAAAATATTAATAAAAAATATATTTTCTCTTTTATTTAAAAAGTGTAAAATATAAGTCCCATTATTAATTTAATAAGTTCCATTATTAATTTCATTACAGCTTATTATTAATTTAATAAGAACCTATTATTAATCTAATTAGATTGTATTATTAATCTGATAACTTAATATTATTTTAAAAACAACTTTATTATTCTAATAATATATGTTATTTATCCAATGGATACCTAATATGAATCTAATCCATTATGTTATTAATTCAATAAGAATTTTTATAAATATAAAAGCTATCGTTTTTAGATTTAAAATTTAAATGTTTAATGTTAGTAAATATTACGAACAAATATTATTAGTTTAATAATGCCTGTTATTACGAAATTAGTGAAAATAATCACAAGTTGTGATTAGCTGTATAATAATCACCCAATTATTAATCTAATGGCTATTTTGATAGTTTTTAATAACAGAATTCTCTGAGTGTACTTGTACACAATTTTTTTTCTATTTTCGTTTTTCGGGACTTTTTCTATTTTCAAAAGCATTTTAGAACATCATCACTAAATGAAAAGTGACA
Organism: Diogma glabrata; assembly: GCA_963693315.1. NCBI lineage: Eukaryota > Metazoa > Arthropoda > Insecta > Diptera > Cylindrotomidae > Diogma > Diogma glabrata. The sequence continues at coordinate 213,984,252 of OY856186.1, forward strand.
GTTTCTTGACGCTAGAGGAAGAAATCAGGCTGATCTTTTGCGTAGACGGTCAAGTGAGGGAACAAAGTGAAGGAACAATAGAGAAAGCAACAATAAGCAGGAAGTGACCATTCTTCAACTGATCAAAAACTCTATTCATATTTCCTATCACTTATCAGATCAGTAGCTCTATTCCAATACATCGTGAAATAGGAATTGAAAAATAAATTATAGCAATTTTTTCATAACTAGTATTCCGTGCCGCGGGAAATAACAATATTCCGTGCCGCGGTATTAAAAAATATTTCTTTATTTCATTTATTGCACTTTTTTCTAAATTCCCAATTCCCAAGGAAATGCCGGAATAGACGTACAGACCATTTATTTTGTGAATTATATTAATTTAAGAATTCTTTTACAATTTCGAATAATTAAATTTAATAATAAAAAAACATATAAATTATATAAATTAACTGATTACGATAAAAAAAAATTCAATGTCAATAATGCATTTATACAGATAGATCCATCCGTTCCATTAAAATTTATTTTTTACTCGCCTATATATTAAAGTATTGCTTTATTACTGTGATTTGCGGCTTTAAAGTATCACTTTTCAACTATTTATTTTGTCGTCATAGCTACGTCCAAAAAAGTAAAAATCATTTGTATTTGTTTAAATTCTATGAAAAATAAATTTTTTTATCAAAGCAACCCGGCAAATTCAAAATTTCATTATCCAATTAAAATAGTTGTTATCATTTGTTGTCATACAATTTGGAAAAAATAATAAATATTTTTTCAAGGGTTCTTGTTCCACATATTTTTATTTTAAAATTTATGAAAATTTATAATTTTAATTTAGAATAAACAACTTTTCTTAAAATATTTTGCTTGCGGCGAATAAAAAATAGTATATGATGCATGGACGTAAGCTATTTTGGACTTAATGTGGGTGAAAATCTCGGCTAGCGCCTCGATTTGCAAACTCCACATCCGTCCAAAATCTTTAGCTTTACGTCCTAGCATCATAATGTACTATTTCAAATATCACAACCAAATCATTTATAATCTATATAGACTCGTTTTTCTACTTAATAAACAATATTTTTTGTCATTGCGTCCCAAATTTATAAACAAACAAAAATTCTGCTAATCAAATAAAAAATTAGCTTTATTCAAATATTAATTTAACGTTAACAGAAAAATCATAATTCATAACTTAGGTCAAAAGAAATTAGAGGTTGATCTGACAAAACTTTGTTTGTCGGATATAAAATGTTCGAAAAACATTTACATCAATTAATTATAATATGTTTTGTGTTAAAGTTCTTTATTTTAAATATTGATTTTGTCAAATTTCTATATTTTCTTAGAACTTTACAGAAAGTGTGATTTGACTTGTTTTTGTTATATTATGTTAATTGCTGTGGGATTTTTGGAGAGTTTTTGAAAACATATCTATAGTTCAAGGGCTTATACGATGTAAATATTTTTTTTTCATACTGATATCTAAAACGACATTTTTCGGATTATTTATGGTACAAAAAGTAGAACTTTAATGACCTAGGACTTTATAAAATTTTATAAAGTCCTAGGACGTTAAAGGTCAACTGTTTGTACCATAAACGTTGAACTTTAACGTCCTAGGACTTTATAAACTTTTATAAAGTCCTAGGACGTTAAAGTTCAACTTTTTGAGCCAAATTTAAAACTCATTTCTTTTTATTTTAATAAATTTCCAGTATGAAATAAAATTTTGTATTTACCTCAAACGAAAAGTGTTTTTAAAGTTACTCACTAGTAATTTCGGCCTCGGCTAGACGCCTTGGCCGTAAACAACTAGCTCGTACTTTAAAGTTTCACTTTTCGTTCTAGATAAATAAATAACTATTATTTCATACTGATATCTAAAACGACATTTTTCGGATTATTTATGGTACAAAAAGTTGAACTTTGAAGTGCTAGGACTTTATAAAATTTTATAAATTCCTAGGACGTTAAAGTTCAACTTTTTGTACCATAAACGTTGAACTTTAACGTCCTAGGACTTTATAAAGTTTTATAAAGTCCTAGGACGTTAAAGTTCAACTTTTTGAGCCAAATTTAAAACTCATTTCTTTTTATTTTAATAAATTTCCAGTATGAAATAAAATTTTGTATTTATCTCAAACGAAAAGTGTTTTTAAAGGCACTCACTGGTGCCACTCACTCAAACAACTAGCTCGTACTTTAAAGTTTCACTTTTCGTTCTTGATAAATAAATAACTATTAATATAATATACCAATGTCAAAAAGCTTATTAAAAATATTGATAAATTATAGTATATTTTCCTACAAGAGATGAAAACATTGTATTTTTCGTGAGTAAACATTTGTTGAGACATGTTTGCGAACGAAAAACGTTTTTATCTCGTGTAGGCGATGCAATTTTTTCTATGATAGTGTTACGTTTTCCCAACCTTACTTCGAATTGGCCTAACTCACAATCCGATAAACGCAATTCCCACATCTCTTCAGAGTTCGAGCACTGATTAGTAAGCACAAACACCAGATTTTATTAAGTCTTCAACACCTTAATTGTTCCATAACAACAGGAAAACAATACAGCAAACAATATTCCTGACTAGAATATTCTTTCAACAGCTTCAGGAACTCCAACGGTTGATTGCAGAAATTTCCAGTACTACAACGTTTAAAATAATAGACAAATTATTTCTACTTAATAACACTTTAAACTTTATTTACAAAAACTAATTTAAATATCACTTTTATAGTTTTAACTTCACTGTCACACGTTTCAAATAAAACTAATTAATAATCTACAAGAGGCAATCGTTTATATACCATTCTGCTTAAGTTCTAGAAAATTCGAGGTCACTTTTTAGAAACCTTGAGAAAATAGTAGAGTATTCGATTAATTTACGTTATGCTGATTTGATTCATAAAATCATTCAATTTTATTCATTGCCGACCCAAATTCTAAGAAGTACAACAACAACACTATTCATTTCATTAATTGGTTGTTGTGTTTTGTTGTGATTTTATTTTTCTGGATGTCACTGTAATCGTCTGGATTTTTCTGTAATCGTAACAATTGTATATTTATAATCGATATTTACTATAAATTATAAAATTAGAAATCGACCACATAACATTAAAAATTCATATTCTATTTTTTCATGGTTGGGTTGTTTAAAAAACTTTGTAAAATTATATGAAATACCATAGCAACTACAATTTGTTATTATTTTTACACTAGTGGAAAATAACCCATTTTCATTGGGCATTAAGCGTGATGAAAATAGACTTTTTGTACGAGTAAACCATAAAATGCAATTTCACGATTCACAATTTGTGCGTAAAGCAGGCCTTTTTTTCCTATTAAAATAACAATGCCTGAAATTGAAATAACAATGACCAAAATTACTATTTTACGCCCTAAAGCGTAAATATTTTTGACAACGTCAAACGAACTCAAAAGAACAAAATACATTATGGCTAGTTCCAAAAAAGAGCTCGCGACGGCCACACCTTCGTTATTTTATAAAAGCTGAAAGTTTGTTTGCGCATACCCCCTACTCAGATAGGAACGATTAGCGACATATGAAGTTTGGATCATGGTGGCTTGGCAGGGTAGCAAAAGGGCCTCCAAAGTTTCGTGAAAGTATAAAAGGTAATTTTTTTATATATTCTTCGGAATAGTATTAGAAGTCACGTCACCCATTGCCAAACACTTACTATCGAGGCAACCCCCCTGCCAGACACCCTTAAACTTTATCAATTTGTTAAAGTTTAAGGGTGTCTGGCAGGGGGTTACCACGATAGTAAGTGTCTGGCAATGGGTGACGTGACTTCTAATACTGTCCCGAAGAATATATAAAAAAATTACCTTTTATACTTTCACGAAACTTTGGAGGCCCCTTCCCAAGTAGCATTTTTGCCGTAGATTTTAAAATTATAACAGCCAAGTGTTCTATAATTCTTGTATAGATATAGTTATTGTAGTGAAAAAAATTATACAAGTAAAATACTCGATAATATGCTTTAAAAGTATTCTTCTGAGTAAGCTATACAACATTAATAGAATCAAAAATTGTTGTAGAAAAACATGATATGGTTTATGTTATAAACATTTATAAAACATCTTCTAAGAAGGTTTAAACGAAAAGCTTGAGTAAGCCCCGTGTAAAAATTTCAACTAGGAGTTAAAGAGGTTGTTTACGCAAAAAACATTTAATCACATTCTTAAAGTAGTTTTAGCGAGTAAATATCTGTATTAGCCATGTTATTGCTATAGGTGGAAGTAGTATGCCGTTTTAATTTTATTGTGTTTTAAATTAAATTAGTGATTATTATCAGAACTTATTGAACTGATTTTAAATTATTTTTGAATATTAAAATAAAAAACATTATAGCATTAAAAAACATTAAACATAGTATTTCTTTGGTATTTTTTGTATTAAATTTCTAGATATTACGATGTGTGAATTCATAGGATGAGAGAATATTTCGTCAACATCTAAGTCAACATTCTAATCAACATCCTAAGTCACGGGTGTAAAGTCATTATTGATTGTTGCCAATCAATGCGAAACTTAATATCTGACGTAAAGTCAATATGTTGTTATATTTTTGGTTAGGAAATATAGACAACATTAAGGGAGTTTTTAATTTCGGATTGGTTTTTGTGAACAATTAAGCTTAAGTACATATTGGAAATCACTTGAATTTTGCAATTCGAAATAATTTTTCATTTTCTCTAAAATTCCTTTAGAAAAAATTTTGTTGTGTTTCGTGTCAGAATTCGAACTACATTCATCAGAGACACATTGTTCAAATTCCGTGTGTCTTACACAACTTAGCCAAAGCGGCGATGACGAAACATATTTTAATTTTGATGTTCAGATAATTTCTAAATTGAAACTTCATCATTTTTCATATTTACTTAAGTTGAATTTTTCATCTATGATTACATATTGAAATTGTATTTCTTTGGTATTTTTTGTATTAAATTTCTAGATATTACGATGTGTGAATTCATAGGATGAGAGAATATTTCGTCAACATCTAAGTCAACATTCTAATCAACATCCTAAGTCACGGGTGTAAAGTCATTATTGATTGTTGCCAATCAATGCGAAACTTAATATCTGACGTAAAGTCAATATGTTGTTATATTTTTGGTTAGGAAATATAGACAACATTAAGGGAGTTTTTAATTTCGGATTGGTTTTTGTGAACAATTAAGCTTAAGTACATATTGGAAATCACTTGAATTTTGCAATTCGAAATAATTTTTCATTTTCTTTAAAATTCCTTTAGAAAAAATTTTGTTGTGTTTCGTGTCAGAATTCGAACTACATTCATCAGAGACACATTGTTCGAATTCCGTGTGTCTTACACAACTTAGCCAAAGCGGCGATGACGAAACATATTTTAATTTTGATGTTCAGATAATTTCTAAATTGAAACTTCATCATTTTTCATATTTACTTAAGTTGAATTTTTCATCTATGATTACATATTGAAATTGTATTTCTTTGGTATTTTTTGTATTAAATTTCTAGATATTACGATGTGTGAATTCATAGGATGAGAGAATATTTCGTCAACATCTAAGTCAACATTCTAATCAACATCCTAAGTCACGGGTGTAAAGTCATTATTGATTGTTGCCAATCAATCCGAAACTTAATATCTGACGTAAAGTCAATATGTTGTTATATTTTTGGTTAGGAAATATAGACAACATTAAGGGAGTTTTTAATTTCGGATTGGTTTTTGTGAACAATTAAGCTTAAGTACATATTGGAAATCACTTGAATTTTGCAATTCGAAATAATTTTTCATTTTCTCTAAAATTCCTTTAGAAAAAATTTTGTTGTGTTTCGTGTCAGAATTCGAACTACATTCATCAGAGACACATTGTTCAAATTCCGTGTGTCTTACACAACTTAGCCAAAGCGGCGATGACGAAACATATTTTAATTTTGATGTTCAGATAATTTCTAAATTGAAACTTCATCATTTTTCATATTTACTTAAGTTGAATTTTTCATCTATGATTACATATTGAAATTGTATTTCTTTGGTATTTTTTGGATTAAATTTCTAGATATTACGATGTGTGAAATCATAGGATGAGAGAATATTTCGTCAACATCTAAGTCAACATTCTAATCAACATCCTAAGTCACTTAGATGTTGACGAAATATTCTCTCATCCTATGAATTCAAACATCGTAATATCTAGAAATTTAATACAAAAAATACCAAAGAAATACAATTTCAATATGTAATCATAGATGAAAAATTCAACTTAAGTAAATATGAAAAATGATGAAGTTTCAATTTAGAAATTATCTGAACATCAAAATTAAAATATGTTTCGTCATCGCCGCTTTGGCTAAGTTGTGTAAGACACACGGAATTTGAACAATGTGTCTCTGATGAATGTAGTTCGAATTCTGACACGAAACACAACAAAATTTTTTCTAAAGGAATTTTAGAGAAAATGAAAAATTATTTCGAATTGCAAAATTCAAGTGATTTCCAATATGTACTTAAGCTTAATTGTTCACAAAAACCAATCCGAAATTAAAAACTCCCTTAATGTTGTCTATATTTCCTAACCAAAAATATAACAACATATTGACTTTACGTCAGATATTAAGTTTCGCATTGATTGGCAACAATCAATAATGACTTTACACCCGTGACTTAGGATGTTGATTAGAATGTTGACTTAGATGTTGACGAAATATTCTCTCATCCTATGAATTCACACATCGTAATATCTAGAAATTTAATACAAAAAATACCAAAGAAATACAATTTCAATATGTAATCATAGATGAAAAATTCAACTTAAGTAAATATGAAAAATGATGAAGTTTCAATTTAGAAATTATCTGAACATCAAAATTAAAATATGTTTCGTCATCGCCGCTTTGGCTAAGTTGTGTAAGACACACGGAATTTGAACAATGTGTCTCTGATGAATGTAGTTCGAATTCTGACACGAAACACAACAAAAATTTTTCTAAAGGAATTTTAGAGAAAATGAAAAATTATTTCGAATTGCAAAATTCAAGTGATTTCCAATATGTACTTAAGCTTAATTGTTCACAAAAACCAATCCGAAATTAAAAACTCCCTTAATGTTGTCTATATTTCCTAACCAAAAATATAACAACATATTGACTTTACGTCAGATATTAAGTTTCGCATTGATTGGCAACAATCAATAATGACTTTACACCCGTGACTTAGGATGTTGATTAGAATGTTGACTTAGATGTTGACGAAATATTCTCTCATCCTATGAATTCACACATCGTAATATCTAGAAATTTAATACAAAAAATACCAAAGAAATACAATTTCAATATGTAATCATAGATGAAAAATTCAACTTAAGTAAATATGAAAAATGATGAAGTTTCAATTTAGAAATTATCTGAACATCAAAATTAAAATATGTTTCGTCATCGCCGCTTTGGCTAAGTTGTGTAAGACACACGGAATTTGAACAATGTGTCTCTGATGAATGTAGTTCGAATTCTGACACGAAACACAACAAAATTTTTTCTAAAGGAATTTTAGAGAAAATGAAAAATTATTTCGAATTGCAAAATTCAAGTGATTTCCAATATGTACTTAAGCTTAATTGTTCACAAAAACCAATCCGAAATTAAACATAGTGTTATTAGCAGATTAAATGGTTAAGTGATTTTTTAACAGTGATTTAGGTTCGTAAATATAATACGTTCGACAAAGGATACAACAAATTAGTCTTTGTATTTTTCATTAATTAAATAAATAAATAATGCACAATGCAAAAAATTTAACTTTCTAATTACAGGATTGTATGAAATTTATTTTAAGGACAACTTAAGCTTAAGCCAACATGAGGTTATTTCCATACACCAAATATTTATTCGTACAACTCGATTCCGACTGAATTTGTAGTTTAATTAAAGTTAAAATTTTAGTTTTTTATAAAAAGTTTCCTTGAAAACTGAATTCGTTTTATTTGTGGTTTTTGAGATAAATCTATAACTGCAACCTGCAACCAAATTTATTTCTAGATTCAACAGGATTTAGTTCGTGTGATTAAAGAATCAATAGATTCGATTAAAGAATTAATAAGAACTCGTGTACCAGTTTCAAGGAAGGCAACATGTATAGCAAATTGGATGATTAAAAAATACCGAGGTCAATGAGTAAAATTGTGAGCTGCATGAGTAAATTTGAAGAAATAATCAATATAAAAATCAGTAAATATGTAATATAAATATGTACTAATTACATTTAAAAAATTCAAGCTTTAAATAAAACAAAAAAAATATTTTTCGTATATCATTGTTATTCGCAATTGCAACTTTTTTCTCTTATTTTGGGATTTTTTTCCTCTATATAGCTGCTGGTATAAAACATTCTTAAGGCCTTCTATAATGGTTCTTAGAGTATAGCAAACTAAATTATACAGGGATTAATGTAGCGCATAAGGTTTTATAAATCCTCGATAATATAGTGAGAACAAGTTTATGCAAGCCAAAAAAATGATGTTGAGTAAGGTCTAACGCAACATAATATTTTTCGCCCTTTTATGTTCTATAAAGGTTGAATAGATATTTTTGGCGGTGGTCTTAATCATCAAATTCTTCGATTAGGATACTCCATAAATATTTATAGCGTTTTTAAAGAAACCAAATTGCTACTTGGGTTTGTTACCTGCTCCCTGCCAAAGCCACCATGATCCAAACTTCATATGTCGATAATCGTTCCTACCTGAGTAGGGGGTATGCGCAGAGAAACTTTCAGCTTTTATAAAATAACGAAGGTCTGGCCGTCGCGGGCTCTTGTTCTATAACTACTTGGATTAAACAATTTTCTCAACAAACAGTTTACTATTTTGTGTAAATATATGTATTTTAATTTATGCATGTAATACAGATTCTTACTCGTACAAAAAATCTTGTATGTAATTCGGGCATAAATTATCTTTTTTGCTTTCGAGTGTTTGTTGAGCAACAATTCCACTCTCAAGCAAAAAAGATCTACTTTGCTCACCAAATGCATAAATAGCTATTTTTCAATAACAAATAAAAACGTATGAAAACACATCGAGGTTGGTTTTGTTAAAAAATATCAGAAGTGAAACAAAGTGAATTGCGATTAAACGGGAAAAACATGTTTTAAGATTTTCAAGTAACTTTTGACCTGTATAGTGCAAATTTCAATGCGTCTTATAATTCGCCAGAAATATTAAAATCCTCAAAAGCTGATTTTTTTTTCCATAAATTACATTGCTGATGAAATGAAAAATGAATACAAATGCTGATGAAAGAAATGAAAAGAATTTCTGTATAACTATCAGAAAGATTTTTAAAATCAAAGATGTAGCTCAGGGGAGGGGAACCTGCGGCCTTTTGAGATGTTCTTTGTGGCCTTATAACATATTTTGAATTATATACAAAATTCAAACAAATTTTTTCGTTAAAATTTTTTTTGTAAAATTGTATTTTTTTTTTTAAATATTTAATCCTTTTTTCTCGAAAATATTTTAATCAGTTCTGCAGTCGACTTTTTTCGTGTTTTCGGTTTAAAAATAGCGAAGTCAATAACCCCAAAAATACTACGTTTATATCGCCGATAGCATAATACTTCAATAGAATATAGTACATTTTGCTACAAGAGATGAAAACACTACTTTTTCGAGAGTGAGAACTTGTTAGCGAGACGCGTGAGCGTCGAAATAAATAATAAACGATATTTATTATAAATTATTATGTTAGAAATCAAGGGTTTAAGCCTGCATGAAAATAGTCTTTTCATTTGCTATCTTAGAAAAATAGTTTTTTGGCAAACGGCTGTAAAATTTAACTTTACAGTCGCTTGCGTAACGCCATATTTTTTTAATGGTGGCAGTAAAGTAACTTTCATATTTTTACGGCGGCAGAAAAGTGTCGCCATCTTTCCATCTTTTTAAGGCGCAGCAATAGTAACATAACATGAGAGTATGAATGTGTTCAAAAGAAGTAACTTTTGACCAAAATATTTGTTACTTTTTTATACAAATTCTATAACTATGACAACAAAAAATTACAAATATTTGGATTGGATTATGAAATTTTGAATTGAACGGTTGCTTTGATAAAAAAATTTATTTATTATATAATTTATACAAATTTAAATGTTTTTTATTTTTTTGAACCTTGACGATAATAAATCGCAGAAAAAATAATGACGTTTTGTGCACTTTAGCTCCTAATTAAATAATATACTATTTTTACTATTAAATTATCGATACATTGGGTGTTTATACCAAAATATAGTATTATTTGTTGAATAAACGGTGAGAATAATTCATTATTGAAGCAGTTGGATGTTTAGATCCTGAAAATGTTGAAAATATAAACTACTACCTTTTTCAAGAAGGGCTTTTACTGATAGACAACCCGAATTAACTTACAATGTAACAGAACCGCTTCGCACAATTATTCAAAAAAAGGATGTATTATTTTTCGTTAGATGAATCTACTAGTAAAACTGACTCGGCTCAGGTATTTTATTTTATTCGTGCTATATCTAAAGATTTTCAATGTTATGAGAAATTACTCGGTATGGGCACGCTTACTGGAAGAACACGTGGAATAGATATTCATGATAACTTACAACAAATATATTGTGAAACAGGACTAAATCTGAATAATCTGGTGAGTGTGTGCACCTCCATGGTGCACCTTCCATGAGAGGCAAAAAATAAGGACTTGTCTCATTGTTAAAAATTAGGAAGTTAAATTTACAGACAACAATTTCCTTTGATTGTATATTGCACTAACAAAATCGTTGTGCTAAATACTATATAGAGACAAATTATTGTGTGATATTTTGAAAAAGACGAACGATTTAAATATTTTTTCCCAAGGTAAATTTATGATATATTTATGATAATGTGGCAAAAAATCCATGCATTTCGAAAAAAATTATTATTTTTTAAAACCATTTTATTTCGATCGGAAATTTCTGAGGAACATTTTCCACAATTAGCAAAAAAATTAAATGAACAGGAACCTTGTAGTTTCATATTTCAAGATTACATAACTGTTTTGGACTCATTAATTGAAGAATATACGAAACGGTTTTCTGGTTTTGAAGAACATACTCTTACAAAGAAACTAGCATTTGAACCACATCTAGTTGATATCTCAAAAGCACCAAGTGAACTAAAGATGTTGTTATTTGAGTTATGTGAAAATAATATTATCAAATCTCTTTTTGATGCAAAGAAAGTTCCTATTGAAATACGGAAAAATGCAATTAAATGCCTATGCTTATGCCTACGCGAACATGCTCGTTGACTTCTGTCTTTCTTGTCTGTGGGCCTTTATCTGTTTTCTTATCTGTGGGCCTTTATCTGGCCTTTATCTTTTTATTTTATTTTATGAACTATTTATGTTTTTTAAATAAACATCGAATTAAAAAATAAATCGAATTTATGAAATTATCATTTATTGACTTTATTTTTATTTTTCGTGCTCCCAGAAAAATAGCAATATATATTTAAGTAATTTTTTTGTCATACAATAACACATATATACCTTTTAAAACCTAGGTCCCACAACAACATGCGTTCTGATGTGTTGATGGACGTTTTTTTAAACTTTTGTAGATTGCCCCGAGGAGACTATTGATTCGGGAAAAGCATTCCAATTGTACGATGCATGGACAAAGAAATCTCTCTGCATTCTGTCACTATGACAGTGAGTGAACTCAACAGTTTGACTGTTTGCACAAACCGATTGACAAGTAAAACGGGGGAAAGAATATGGTTGACGCATGATGGATACGATTTCATACGTGATGATGTAGTGGCGATGGATGATGGATTTAATATCACGATTTAATGTTAAATTAACAATTCGTTTAGCACGCTTTTGAACAGAATCCAAAAGAGCTAATATAGTAACAGATTCAGCACACCAAACTTGATAACTGCAATACTCGGCTTAATGCGACCTGTTAACGATTTGCTAAATTATAATTGGCCTTTAATGGTTAAATTGTTCCCTATCCCTGATGTAGCTCTTGCTCGTTAGTACGCGTACAGACAATACTAATTTACAAGCAACACAAAAGTTAGTACTTGAAACAGACTAAACCACTAAAAACGTCGAGAAAAATTAAAAAAAAGTCAATCCCACCGCATCAAAGTAACTACTCTAACAATAAACGTGACAATTTTCATTTTGTACCCTTTGATCAATTAATAACGAATTAATATAAATTTTTAAACATAAAGCTTAGTTTTAACCAGATTATTTCGGTATTAACATTCTTTCACTAAAAAAAACAGATAAAAGAAAGCTATAAATTTAATAGCCTTTATTTATTTATTCATAACCTGATTGTCAAACCTGTAAATTGTAAAAAAAATCAACACATCGACACTTACATAATATAGCTTAAGACATCTCTTAAACTTTTGTTATATTTATTAAACTTGAATTAACTTTATTCGAATGGGTTTGCCCATGAAACTTTGTCCATAAATTGGAAGTGTGATTTTTAACTAATCGTCAGTCGGTATCCATAAAATTATTTTAATTGGTTTTATTGAGTTACCTTTTATAGTTAATATTGTATGGCGTAGGTATGGTATAGCTGTTTTCACAAACCATTGATACGTTAGAAAAATAATTTGATAGAAACAATTATTCAAACCGATTGATGGTAAGTTGCAACTGAAATGATATCATGTATACAACTACCTTAACTAGAAGGTCTACATCAACAACAACTACAATGTTAGTCGTTTTTTTTTTTGTCGAAAAATAAAATAAAATTTTGTGTTTCGTGAATTGAAAGCGTCCAGCTCAAACAAACCAATTCTTCTGCAATGCTATTATAACGGCGTGAGATCTAAAAAACTATAAGGAATTTTTAATTTCAGATTGGTTTTTGAGAACAATTAAGCTTAAGTACATATTGGAAATCACTTGAATTATGTACTTAAGCTTAATTGTTCTCAAAAACCAATCTGAAATTAAAAATTCCCTAATGTTGTCTATATTTCCTAACCAAAAATATAACAACATATTGACTTTACGTCAGATATTAAGTTTCGCATTGATTGGCAACAATCAATAATGACTTTACACTCGTGACTTAGGATGTTGATTAGAATGTTGACTTAGATGTTAACGAAATATTCTCTCATCCTATGAATTCACACATCGTAATATCTAGAAATTTAATACAAAAAATACCAAATAAAAACTATAAGGAATGTTGCACAGTTGAAAAAGTAACTGCAATATTTAAAGCAAGTCTTGCAATAGAGCTATGCGTTGCAGGTTATTATTGAATTGTAAAGTAAATGTTGCATTAAACCTAATTTCAAAGCATTTCTATAAAATTTAAAACAACTCTTGCATCATAATTTATTTCTATAGAACAGCTAGAAGTTTTAATGCACCTTGCTACAATGTAATACATTAATGAAATTTTAAAATTCACTAGAGTATTATCCATTTTAGAAATATATAGTTAAAATCTTTTCATGTATGTTTTAGTTATCGCTTCTCAGCTGCAAGTCTATAATAATAGTGATTAAGGTGGTATGTATGTTATAATTTTTTCCGTTGTAATTTTTTTATTTTAATTTGATTAATTTAGGCAGGTGCGTAATAATCAAAGTATCTCGAAATTATGATGTAATTTGCATTAAAATGTCATACTAAAAAAAATATTGCGCGTTATTTATTTAATGCAAATAACAGACATTTTTAAACAACAAGCTTTTTTATTTTACTCCAAGTACTCTGTTAAATATTGATGCAAAGAGCATTAGTTTAACTTTATATAGCAAGCTTTGTATTGTTTTGTAATGGAAACTTCCGTAGGACCTATATGTGTAGCAATTTGCACTACATATTCAATTTTTTTTTTAACTGTGTGTAAGCAATCTCCTTTTCAAATTAAAAGCTCATTCAACCATAATTACAACAGAGTGCAAAAGCTAAAACAGAATAAGACGATTTAAAATTAATTTTTTCATACGTTTTCTGGAAAATTGTAACTACTACTAAAGCCCTTACTTATTACCTCACACCAAAGAATTATTATATTTGAGTCGCTCCAAATTTAACAAATCTTTGGTGTGAGGTAATGAGTAAGGGCTTTAGTCGTAATTAAAATTTTCCAGAAAACGTATGGAAAAATTAATTGTAAATCGTCTTATTCTTGTTGTGTATTAATAACACATAATATACTAAGTACTACTTAGTACTAATCAACAGAGAAAAACAAATTATATCCCAGTTCTATGAAGAATATTTATTTTTACCCCAATTTCTACGTTTACAGTTTGTTTCTCAGGTTTTCTACACAAAAGAAAAATATCTGGAAATTCATCTATAAATATTCATATATAATATCACGAGTCGTCAAATAATAGTCGATTATTTTTTATAATCAGTATTACGAATGTCATTTGAGGTCCCGAGTGCGCATAGCGCACGAGGGAAATTTTTAACCGCAAATGGCATGAGTGGTAATGTTGAAAAATAATCGACTAATAATTTGGCTACGAGTTGTATTTAGCAGACAATTTAACGAACAGAAATAGTAACATTATTTCATACAACATAATCCTTTGTTGTCATTTTTTCTTCTAACAAAATAAAATATTATTTCTTCTTAGTAGGCGCATAAATGTTATAAATTTGTAATTTATTTTTGACAAATAAACAGAAACATGCAATCATTTATGAATGAAAACGGACATTTTTATTATTTGTAAATTGCATTTTTACATAATTTTGTATTATTGAATAATTTGTAGAAAAAATTTTATTTAGAAACTAATATGTAATTATCTTTTAAACAAAATTATAAATAAAAAAAATTATCTTATTAAGAAAAAAAAATTATCTCAATATATCTAGTTTTAAAATTATGTATTAAGTAGGCCGAAAATAAAATAATCACTATAATTCGCTGTTCCTTACTACTAGAGAAAAATAATCGATATAATTCGTTTTGATTTGTTAAAAAATAGTAAATGAAGCGTTTTATTGGACCTTATCGAAACTTTATTTAGTGAGTTGAATTGTCAATTGAAATCGTATAAAGTAACAGAATGAATTTTAGCCATTTAATCTTTGTTAACAGTTTATTTTAAATGATTCAAGTTTTAGACATTTATCAATTCATTAAATTTTTTTACTGATTTTGCGTTTTTATGTTTTATTAAGCTTGAATTAGATTAATACGTTAATGCGTGCGTCAAGCGTTTGTAACATTTCTATCTGTTACATGCGTTGATATCTGTATGCGCTAAATTAAAAAAAACAATTACAATCACACGTGTGTTGACAGTTATTTTTAACACGATTTTGTTTTGTGTTTTTTAAAATGGACGAAGAATGGCAAAAAATTAAGTTTATAGCTTTACGGCTTTGCTGGCTTTCAAGACGAGTGTGTTTTTTTCTATATTAGAGAGATCGGAGATATTTTAAACGTCAAAAAAATTATCTGTGTTTTTTTTCATTCTCAGATATATCTGTGGCAAGATGTTGTAACATCACTTTTGACGATTCTATCGTATTTTACGCTAATCGGTATGCAGTAACACAAAACGACTGTGGTAAATACGATAATCTATCACATTAAATTTTGTTAGTGATAAAGTTTTGTTTTACGATAGATTGAGTTTTGACAATATTTAAAAACACAAACAGAAAATAAAACAAAATTATTAAATTTTGATTAAATATATTGAACAAAAAAACAATCTATAATACATAGTAAAATGGTATTGTTCCTGGTAATTTTGGAATCGTTAATTTCAATAAATTTTCAAAACTGAAAACTTAGCTTCAATAAATTTTCAAAAATAAACTGTAATTATAGAATTAAAAATGTTTTATACAAAATTATAGTTATTTATTGTACAAGACGATAAAATTGCACTTTATCTTCGAGTGCGATTTTAGCATCGTGAAGATAAAGAAATTTTATCTTCGTATGGAATACAACATTTTTTTCTATAGCATTTGTTCAAGAAGACCCAAAAATGAAGAAAAATCAATGATAAATGTAATTTAAAAGTGTCAGGGAAAAGAGTTTCACGAAAAAATGAGTATAGGTGACTTTGATAAATTTTTGAATTTTATAAATAAACAAACAAATCAATTTTTTTTGTTCAGCAAAATACTTATATTAAAATACTTTATCTACCCTTGCTGTTAAAGTACTACTTTATCTAGCCTTGATGGTAAAGTGCAACTTTTCCCTCTAATTTTAGTTGATAAAAGAAAAAAGTCCAAGCGGCACGTATATCCGCTAGAAATAGGTAGATTTCGAGATCAGACAGTATTGTGTGCCAGTAGAATCTGATGTATCAGATTAGTTTAAACAAAACAAACTAATTTCAAACAGATATCGAACAAATTTTAAAAAGAAAATTAGCTACCTATAAGCAAAATTGTACCTATCCAATTTTGCAACAAACAAATATCAAATCTACCACAGAACATGTGTGTGACAATTTATGACACAAACCTACTCTATATCATATGTCGTCCAATTACTGCAAAATATCAAAATAGTTTATTTCTAAGAAAAAAAAATTAATTTCTTCTATTCAAATCTTTTATTTTTTTGACTGTTATAAGGTTGACATTGACTGTTATAAGGTTTTTGGAAATTGTAGTTGGGGATTGTTGCAAGCTTTTTTGTTGAAGCCAACAAGTCAAAAACCTCTAACTGCAGAGGTTTATATTTATAAGAAACGGATTAAAATGTTTCCACAGATTCTAAATTTATGAAGATTTTAAAAATATTAGTATCCAAACGGCCGTTATAACGGATTAAAAAAACCACTTTTTTTCTAGTGTAAAGCTTCTAGTTCCTTAACCATGTGTCAGATTTTTCTGATTTACGAACTTGTCCAAGATATTAATAAAACACACATTTTTAAGAAAGGTTTTTTGATCTGGCTCCACAAATGCAACCGCGAGAGCGCCAGTTGATTCAAACGCATTTTGTGTTTTACAAGCTTTTTTGTTGGAGCCGCTCACTCAGAAACCTCCAACTGCAGAGGTCTTTTTATTTGAATGAAACTGATTCAAAAGGTTTTGAAAATTCTAAATTTATGAAGTTTTTAAAAATATTAGAATCCAAACGGCCGTTATAACGGATCCTTAAAACAGACTTTTTTTCTAGTACAAAGCCTCTAGTTTCTTAACCATGTGTCGGATGTGGCTGATTTACGAACTAGTCTAAGATATTAATAAAACGCACATTTTTAGAAAAGGCTTTTTGATCTGGCCTTACAAATGCGACCGTGAGAGTGCTGGTTGTTTCAAAAAAAAAATTTTTTTTGCAAACTTTTTTGTTGGAGCCGCTCACTCAGGAACCTCTAACTGCAGAGGTCTATTTTTAAAACAAATTGATTAAAAAGATTCCAAAGATTCTAAATTTGTCAAATTTTTTGAAATATTAGTATCCAAACGGCCGTTATAACGGTTTTAAAAATCAATTTTTTTTAGAAAAAAGCCTCTAGTTTCTTAACCACGTGTCGGATTTTGCTGATTCACGATTATTAGAACACATTAGATTCACAATTATTAAAACACACAAGTACAGAATTTTTTTTTGATCTACCTTAACAAATGCGACGGTGAGAGTGCCGGTCGTTTTCGTTATATCTCATATCGTTTATATATATATAAATTTTTTTTTATTTTTTTATTTTTTCGTATCCGCTTATCATATATAGTCGTTTGCCACAAACATTTTCCCGAAATTCCGAGATGAAGCCCATTGCAAAAGGTAGATTTTTATATGAAATCTACCTAAAAATAACCTTTTCTTACATGTATATTACTTCGGTCTGAAAGACCTAAGTATTACATTCATGAGCTAAAAGTGAAATTCTTACCTCCACTTTTTTTGGCATTTCTCGACGTTTTAGGACCTACTGATTTTATAAAAGCAAAAAATATGTACATGTCTGTCTGCCGACCGGCCGGGCGTCCGTCCGTCACAACCGACGAAATCTAGAAAACGGCTGAAGGGATTTGAAAAATTTTGAATTCTGAAAATAGGTAAACTCAATGGGAAGAGCTGAAAGGACGATGTGTTCGATAACTGTACCGGAAGTGTGTCAAAAAAATCGTCAAGTGTGTCAAAACAAGGAAATATGCATATTTTTTGCTTAAAAAACGTTCATTTTAAGTGATTACGAGTAGGAACAAAGAATGTGGAGAAATCTGGATGGTGGGGATTAGTATGTGAGGTCAAAATCTAGATTATTGCATTATAAGTTTGTCAAAAAAATGTTGTCAAGTGTGTCAAAAGAAAGATTTTTATTTATTTTTTTACCCAATTTAAAAAAAAAAAAAAAAATTGATTATTTGTTTGAAATGATTTTTTATTATTATTATTATTGAGAATTATGGCATTATAAGTTTGTCAAAAAAATGTTGTCAAGTGTGTCAAAAAAAAGATTTTTATTTATTTTTTTACCCAATTTTTTGAAAAAAAAAAATAAGATTAATTATTTGTTTGAAATGAATTTTTATTATTATTATTGAGAATTATGGCATTACAAGTCTGTCAAAAAAATGTTGTCAAGTGTGTCAAAAGAAAGATTTTTATTTATTTTTTTACACCATTTTTTGGAAAAAAATTAAGTTAATTATTTGTTTGAAATGAAATTTTATTATTATATTGAGAGTTATGGCACTATCAGTTTGTCAAAAAAATGTTGTCAAGTGTGTCAAAAGAAAGATTTTTATTAAGTTTTTTACCCAAATTTTTGGAAAAAAATAAAATTAATTATTTGTTTGAATTGAAATTTTATTATTATTATTGAGAATTATGGCATTATAAGTTTGTCAAAAAAATGTTGTCACACACAAAAAGAAAGATTTTTATTTACTTTTTTACCCAATTTTGTGGAAAAAAATAAAATTGATAATTTGTATGACATGAAATTTTATTATTATTATAGAGAATTATGGCATTATAAGTTTGTCAAAAAAATAATAAAAAAAATAATGTCAAGTGTGTCAAAAAATGATTTCATTCACCCCCTCCATATTTTGGAGGTAATTGTATTTCGTAATTTTATGTATTTTTTATTCGCCTACATATTAAGGTGTTACTTTATTACTGTAATTTGCGGCCTTAAAGTGTCACTTTTTAACTATTTATTTAGTTGTCATAGTTACGTCCAAAAAAGTAAAACGCATTTGTATTTGTTTAAATTCTATGAAAAACAGAAATTTTTATCAAAGCAACCCTTAAATTCAAAATTTCATTATCCAATTAAAATAGTAGTTATCATTTGTTGTCATAGTTAAACAATAATTTAGAAAAAATAACAAATATTTTGTCAAAGGGTACTTGTTCCACATATTTTTTATTTTACAATTTATGCAAATTTATAATTTTAAATTAGAATAAACAAATTTTTTTTAAAATTTTGCTTGCGTCGAATAAAAAATAGTATATATGATGCACGGACGTAAGCTATTTTGGACTTAATGTGGGTGCAAATCTCGGCTAGCGCCTTTGCAAACTCCACATCCGTCCAAAATCTTCAGCTTTACGTCTTAGCATCAAAATGTACTATTATTTAAGTTTAAAAATAACTTTCAGGAAAGTAATTGTTATTCACATAAAAAAATTCAATAAAATAAAAATTATGTTACAATAACTATGAGCACAAGTAACATAAACAAAAATTTGGAAATTGACATTTGATTAACGCTAACGATGTGATGTTACAACATCTTGCCACATATCATATCTTTTCTTTCTGAAAACTTTTACAGATTTTTTTTTATTTAGCCGACTTGAAGTTATCATGCAAAGAATAAATTAAAAAAAATTGTAGGATAGAATAATAGATTTTTGTAGGAGCTTAGAATGAAGGCAATTCTTCACGAGGATGAAGTTTCACGAAACGAGCGTAGCGAGAGGAGGGAATCATCTGAGTGAAGAATTGCCATCATCCTAAGCGAATACAAGATGTTATTTTATCCACGACTGTAAAATATTTCGTTTAATTTCCAGTTTTCATGCAAAAATTTGTATCGCCATATTGAAATAAATACATCAAAGATAGCGAAAAACAAAACAAGTTTGTTATTTAATTTGTTAGGGGAATATTTAATAAACTAAGGAACTGTTAAAGAGTTTTAGTCAAATTCACTAGCTGTGAAATGAATACAATTACAATGGAAGACATACGCATGGAAAGCATATATTCTTTAGTAGTCGTGGTCCGTGGATAAAAACTTTTACCACGACTACTAAAGAATATATACTTTCCATGCGTATATCTTTCATTGTAATTGTATTCATTCCTTTTCTATATATCAAATTCTTTTTTATTTATTTCATTACGCTTTATTTATTCAAAATTCCCCTAACAAATTAAAAACTTGATTTGTTGGTATAGTAATATAAACCAGTTAAAACAAGAAGAATACATATATAAAATCAAAAATAAACAAACATGTTTGGTTTTGTTTTTTATTTCATTCAATATGGCGATATAAACTTTTACAGGAAAACTTGAATGAAATTATTTGAAATATTTGTAGTCATGGATGAAATAGTATCTTGTATTCGCTTAGGATGAAGGCAATTCTTCACTCGGATGATTCCCTCCACTCGCTACGCTCGTTCCGGGAAACTTCATCCTCGTGAAGAATTGCCTTCATTCTAGCTCATACAATAATCTACTATTACTCGATAGTTGTAATTATTTTGTGAAAAATTATGTATTTATTAAATCTATTTTTACTTAATTCTTTTATTTTATGATTAAAAAGAAATTAAATTAATAGCTACATTTCAAAGCATGGTGTTACTAGTAAAAAAATTAGTTGTCAAATTTCATCTCAGTAATGTTTTTTTATTTTGGATGTACACGCATAGTTAATTTTTCGTAGGTTTAAACAAGTTCAAATAAATTATTTAGTTATTAAATTGGTTTTAAACATGGAAAATGCAGGTAAGAAGGTAGTATTATATTTTCTAATAATCTTATATATCTTTTCTGTTATTTTTTATTTTGAGGAGATATACCAGGGTTCGCAACTGAATTTTATTGGCGTGCCAAAACAATTTTTTTTTTAATAATCGCTATTTTCGCGTACCAATCCAATTATGAAATAGTACCTTTTGCTACAAGAGATGAAAACGTTGCTTTTTCGTGAATAAAAATTTGTTCACGATGAAAATTTGTTCACGAGACGCATTAGCGTCGAGGGTAATAATTTCACGAATGTAAAATGTATAAATAAAAATTCGTTTCTGCCAAGTTTTTAGCTTAGGAGTTCTTGTTGTATTTTCCCAACTGTAGCACAACGCAAAGTTACCAGTATGGCATCGGAGTTAATATGTACTTTCATCAACTGCCAATGCAAATACTTCAACCGAATGAAGATCAGATTTTAACTGTTTAGAAATATTTTCAAGTATTTTATAATTCTATCTCTTACAGTATTTGCACTTAACTGCATACTTTGAATACGGGTGAGAATTTTATTTTTGATTTCAAAATCTTCGAAAAGAATTTCACCACAACTTTAAATAGTTGATCTAATAAATCCGTAAATGCTTTGCCATGTTTAACAATATCTCTTGCTACTTTAAAACTTGCGGCGTAGTAATTTTATTGCGTTTCATGTTCATAAACCTTTTTTGAAATATGCTTTTGTAAATGACCAATAAATGGCACATTTACAGCAGTTTTTCCGGGAATACATCTATTATTTGAGAAAGAATTTCGGTAACAATATTATAGTAGTATTTAACAGTTATTATGAAAAAATTATGAAGGTGGCAAAAACAAACCGTCGTTCACAAAAATTACCTTACCTCATAAGAATACATAAGAATTATCTTTGCAGCACATCAGAATGCAAAAAATTCCAGAGGAAAACCTTTTAAAAATGATATTCTGTAATTGTAAAAAAGGATATGTTGCATTATGTATCTGTCGAAAAGTTGGACTTTTTTGCAACGCAACTAGTGTATGCTCCGGCAATATCTGTCATAATAGTGCTCCGATTTCGTCTGAACTTATTTCGATTTGTTAATATTTAATTTGTAGTTTAATAAGTTTTGACAATAAGCGGTAGTTTTTGGCCTAAAAAATAAAAAGCGCATAGGGTAGATTTTGAAATGAAGGGTGTGTTGAGCTTAATTCCAAATTTTCATGGCAAATCGTTCAAATTCTTGCTCATCTGATTCAAAGAGTTCGGAGTTTTCCTACTATTTTTACCTTTTTACTTCACCAAAATTTTAAATTGTGTGAAGTAATGCAATCTATCGTGAAAAAAACAAATCTTACATACACCAAATTTTGTTTTTTCTTTTGTTTTGGACCATCCTCTATCCAAATAGCCAATAAAAATTTTGGTGTACGTCTGTGTGTGGGTGGGTGGGTCGGTGGGTGGGTGGGTGGGTGAGTTTTCTGCATAGGATCTTGATGAAACTTTGGCAAATGATACAGGTTCACTTGAAAATAGAAGATCTGGATTCATTTTAAATTTGGACAAAATGGCGGGGGGTCTCCCGAACACCTCTAAGTTTAAATCTTGAATAAATTCTGATCCCGAGCTATGATCTTATTGAAACTTAGTATATAAGGTTTTAGTACTGTTTCCAATACTTCTGCATACCAACTTCCGGTTTGTCACTTCCGGTTAAAAAGTTTTTTTTTTCAGGTGTTTATCCCTACTGTAGCCTACAATTACCAATCGATTTCCATGAAACGTTGCGAAAAGCTTTTAAATAAAATGAGAAAGATTTTATCAGCTTTTGGAGCACATTGGATAAAGGGTTGGGGGGTCCACCATACAACAGGTGGTTTTTTCCACAAAGTTTTTAAGTTTGTTAGGAGCATAAAACATTCATTCGTGAACGAATTTTGATGATACTTTGGAAAAAGATGCAAACATGTATGACAAAGAACTGATTAGTTTTTGAGCGATAGTGAACAAAGTGGTGGGGGGTCCCTGGAGCACCTGTTTTTTTGAAAGCTCTATAACTTCTGTACCCGATAAGCGAATTGGATGAAACTTGGTACATGAGTATGTAGTACGGTTTACAATAGTTCTGCATCCCAACTTCCGGTTTTTCACTTCCGGTAAAAAAATTTTTTTTGTACTTTTTTGAAGTTTTGTCAGTGTCTTTATGCACACTGCAGCCTACAATAATGAAGTGATTATGATGAAACTTATGGAATAGGGTTTCAATTAGTGTGAAAAGATAATTATCATCTTTTGGGACACATTGATCAAAGTGGCGGGGGGTCTACCATACAACTGCTGACTTTTCACACTTTGTTTTTTAAGTTTGTTGGGAGCATACAGACTTCGTTCATTAATTTATTTTAATGACACTTTGGAAAATGATGGAGACTTAAGTAACAAAGAACTGATTGGTTTAAAATAGTTCTGCATCCCAACTTCCGGTTTTTCACTTCCGGTAAAAAAAATTTTTTTGTACTTTTTTGAAGTTTTTTCAGTGTCTTTATGCACACTACAGCCTACAATAATGAAGTGATTATGATGAAACTTATGGAATAGGGTTTCAATTAGTGTAAAAAGATAATTATCATGTTTTGGGACACATTGATCAAAGTGGTGGGGGGTCTACCATACAAATGCTGACTTTTCACACTTTGTTAAGTTTGTTGGGAGCATACAGACTTCATTCATTATTCAATTTTAATGACACTTTGGAAAAAGATGGAGACTTAAGTAACAAAGAACTGATTAGTTTTTGGATAATATTGGAATAAGTGGTGGGGGTCCTCCCGAACACATGTTTAATGTGTCACACTTTTTTCAATGTTTGTTGGGAGCACACAGCATTCGTTCGTGAACGAATTTTGATGACACTTTGGAAAAAGATGCAAACATGTATGGCAAAGAACTGATTAGCTTTTGAGCGATAGTGAACAAAGTGGTGGGGGGTCCCTGGAGCACCTGTTTTTTTGAAAGCTCTATAACTTCTGTACGTGATAAGCGAATTGGATGAAACTTGGTACATGAGTATGTAGTACGGTTTACAATAGTTCTGCATCCCAACTTCCGGTTTTTCACTTCCGGTAAAAAAAATTTTTTTGTACTTTTTTGAAGTTTTGTCAGTGTCTTTATGCACACTGCAGCCTACAATAATGAAGTGATTATGATGAAACTTATGGAATAGGGTTTCAATTAGTGTGAAAAGATAATTATCATCTTTTGGGACACATTGATCAAAGTGGCGGGGGGTCTACCATACAACTGCTGACTTTTCACACTTTGTTTTTTAAGTTTGTTGGGAGCATACAGACTTCGTTCATTAATTTATTTTAATGACACTTTGGCAAATGATGGAGACTTAAGTAACAAAGAACTGATTAGTTTTTGGATAATATTGGAATACGTGGTGGGGGTCCTCCCGAACACCTGTTTAATGTGTCACACTTTTTTCAATGTTTGTTGGGAGCACACAGCATTCGTTCGTGAACGAATTTTGATGACACTTTGGAAAAAGATGCAAACATGTATGGCAAAGAACTGATTAGTTTTTGAGCGATAGTGAACAAAGTGGTGGGGGGTCCCTGGAGCACCTGTTTTTTTTAAAGCTCAATAACTTCTGTACCTGATAAGCGAATCTGATGAAACTTGGTACATGAGTATGTAGTACGGTTTACAATAGTTCTGCATCCCAACTTCCGGTTTTTTACTTCCGGTAAAAAAAATTTTTTTTGTACTTTTTTAAAGTTTTGTCAGTGTCTTTATGCACACTACAGCCTACAATAATGAAGTGATTATGATGAAACTTATGGAATAGGGTTTCAATTAGTGTGAAAAGATAATTATCATCTTTTGGGACACATTGATCAAAGTGGCGGGGGGTCTACCATACAACTGCTGACTTTTCACACTTTGTTTTTTAAGTTTGTTGGGAGCATACAGACTTCGTTCATTAATTTATTTTAATGACACTTTGGAAAATGATGGAGACTTAAGTAACAAAGAACTGATTAGTTTTTGGATAATATTGGAATACGTGGTGGGGGTCCTCCCGAACACCTGTTTAATGTGTCACACTTTTTTCAATGTTTGTTGGGAGCACACAGCATTCGTTCGTGAACGAATTTTGATGACACTTTGGAAAAAGATGCAAACATGTATGGCAAAGAACTGATTAGTTTTTGAGCGATAGTGAACAAAGTGGTGGGGGGTCCCTGGAGCACCTGTTTTTTTTAAAGCTCAATAACTTCTGTACCTGATAAGCGAATCTGATGAAACTTGGTACATGAGTATGTAGTACGGTTTACAATAGTTCTGCATCCCAACTTCCGGTTTTTTACTTCCGGTAAAAAAAATTTTTTTTGTACTTTTTTAAAGTTTTGTCAGTGTCTTTATGCACACTACAGCCTACAATAATGAAGTGATTATGATGAAACTTATGGAATAGGGTTTCAATTAGTGTGAAAAGATAATTATCATCTTTTGGGACACATTGATCAAAGTGGCGGGGGGTCTACCATACAACTGCTGACTTTTCACACTTTGTTTTTAAAGTTTGTGGGAGCATACAGATTTCATTCATTAATCAATTTTAATGGCACTTTGAAAAAAGATAAAGACTTTATTGACAAAGAATTGACTAGTTTTTAGACAATATTGGGATAAGTGGTGGGGTCCTCCCGAACACCTGTTTATTGTTTCAATGTTTGTTGGAAGCATACAACATTCGTTCGTTAAGTAATTTTGATTACACTTTGCAAAAAGATGCAAATATGTATGGCAAGGAACTGATTAGTTTTTTTTAGTGATAGTGAACAAAGTGGTAAGGGGTCCTCCAAGCACCTGTTATTTTGGAAGCTCAATAGCTTCTGTACCTGATAATCGAGTTGGATGAAATTTGGTACATACACATTTAGTACGGTTTACAACAGTTCTGCATCCTAACTTCCGCTTTGTCACTTCTGATAAAATTTTTTTTACTTTTTCTCGTACAACAGAATTTATGTTTGTTGGGATACTACTGCCTGCTTTAATATTTTTATTATTAGAACTACGAAGTCCATAATATTGGTTAGCTTTTAATTAAAGTATTTTATGGATATTAGCTCATTATATATCCAGAACACTATGTTTCCAGAGCTGTGGTGAAGTCAGCCTATGCATCAGCGTCGCAATATTTTTTTACTGGACTAACAGTAACATTTAACGTATTAAAAAATATCTGAAAATTTTTTTTATTTATTATGATTCCTACAAAGCGAATTTAAGGACAATTTTGGACACAATTTCAAAATGTTTGCCGTGCCAGATAAATTTTCAAACGTGCCAAGTCTGGCACGCGTGCCTCGTATTTGCGATCACTGAGATATACATTTTAAATGGTCTAACGGAAATATTTTGTTTTTGTTGGGTGAGATCAAGGAAAATTTTCATAGCCTGGAAAATATTGTAAGTAAAAAGTTTTGGATTTTTGAGATCAATTAAACTCAAGTAAGTAAAGAAGTAATTGGAATTTTTTCAATTCAAAGGTATGGTTGGAAGTTTCTCAGAAAAAAAACTTCAAATTCACATTTTCCGTGTTTCGGATGGGATTCGAACCTACCCTCGTCAGTGTCTGGCTCGAATCCTTAGGCAGACACGCTATCGATTACGTCGTTGAGGCGATGACAATTACAAAGTTGAAACTTTTTCATCACTTATTTATTTTTTACTTAATTTGAATTTTTCCACTGTCATTAGACTCCATATTATGGAAATGTGTTTACATTATATGGGATATTTTGCATGAAATTTCTAGACAATACTTTGTGTGAATTCATAGAATGGGGAACATTTTTATTCTAATTAACATCCTAAGTCCCGATTGTATAGTCATTATTGATTGTTTCCAATCAATGTGAAATCAATGGCTGACACTTGGTCAAATTGTAGTCCTATATGTATTAACATTAGACTACATTAGGGGAATTTAAATTTATTTTGGATTTTTGAGATCAACATTGATTGGAAACAATCAATAACGACTGTACAATCGTGACTGAGAATGTTAATTAGAATAGAAATGTTCCCCATTCTATGAATTCACACAAAGTATTGTCTAAAAATTTAATGCAAAAAATCCCATGTAATGTAAATAAAAAGGTTTACATTAAAATCCGAGATTCATTTCAATCTAAAGGGGTTATAGTTACATGGGAGCAAATAGAACCGAAATGGAAATCCATGATGAAACAATATAAAGAAATTAAAGATAACAACAACACCGGAAGGAACAGGAAATTTTGGCAATATTATGAACAAATTTATGAACTTTTAAGAAGTAATCCCATAGGCATAGTACCAGCGCTCTCCACTTTAAGCAATACTAGTACCATTCTTAAAATCGCAGATGATTCACAAATAACCACGCTTGGTTATGAAAGTACGTCATTATTTGAAATGAAAAAAACGGCAAAATGTTCGGAGATCAATGGAAGTTTTCAGGAACAAAAAACTTAAACTTTTGGATGAGTACAACAAAATAATGGGTGATTATGTGGACCATTTAAAAAAAAGGCAGTTTTGAGGACTGCCGACAGAAGTGAAAACTTAAAACTGTGAAATAGCTGTATTTTTATCGTCGAAATACAACAAAATCTTTACTTACTTTACCATACTTCCACACTGTTATTAACTGAGAAAAATATCAAATTCAATAAAAAATGAAAAACCAAATATATGAAACAAGAGAACGAGAGCAAAATTATTTCTAATACATATGTTATCATTAATTTCAGGGCTTATTTTATTCGTACTACCAATTCGTACTTTCAAAAACACACAAATCAAATATGACAAACGCAATTTTTTTTTATTTTACTCAAAGATACAACAAAATCTTTGCTTACTATACCACACTTACTATAAACTTGCTTACTATGAACACTTAGACCGAAAAAAATCAAATTCAATAAAAAAACAAAAAAAAACGAACTATAAATCAAGAAAATAAGAATAAGAAATAAGAAAATTACAAATGATTAAAATTTATCTTACTCTCTTTTAATATTTATTTTATATTTAATATTTATTTAGCGTGACGATGACCCGAATATATAAATTTTCCCCATACAAAATCGCACCACGCACCTAAAGAAGTTTTCAATTCAAAAATGGTACAACAATCACCAGCAGAAAATAGAAAAAAGCTAAAAAAGAAAACAACAACAAAAATATTTGGAAACAGACTAGCCACTGGGGCTATATTCTAAACGACGGCTTATTTGAAACTTATTTATGAAGACTTACTTATTCACCGCCATTTCATATAAGTATGTAAAAGCCTAAATGATTTAGCATACTTAATTTGACAGCAACATAAAAGCAAATTCGAAAATAAATTTAATTAGAACGATTTATTTAATTTGATCAATTAAAGAGTTTTCAAAACTATTTTTTTCATTTTAGATTATTAAATTAATTTTATTACGGATTGACAAAGAAGTTTTATTACTTAAAATCATTTAGTAAACAAACAAAAAATATTTGACACTTACAAATCAAATTAAATCTTTCTATGAAAAGAAAATTCTAAATAAGTCACCTCTTTAAGTTTCTTATTTTAATAAGTAAGTCTCCACAAATAAGTTTTGAATAAGTTTTGGTTTAGAATACAGCCAAAACATTTCTCTTCAATCCTGAAGAAAATATTGATATGTCGTAAAAATCCCCTGAATGCATTCTAAATTTTGCTTCGTATTGACGTTACACTGTGCTAAAAGACAAGAGCTTAAAAAACTTTCGATATCGATAAATTTAAATACCGTAAATTGTCCACAGTCTTAAACTGTGTTTAAATCAATCTCTTGTGATTAATATGTCAACTTATACTTAAAGAAAAATTCATATTCAAATAGTAGTTTTTGTTCTCATTATTTTATTTCACGGGAATGAAATTATGGAAAATAATGATGGGAAAACCAATGTTTTATTATTTTTATCACTGCATGCCAAAAAAATAATTAATTTTCTTGTTAATATCGAAATGATAATAATTTGAACGAAACGGAAAAAAACAGTAGCAATAACTTTAAAAAACTGCATTATCGATCAATATTTTAAAATTCGTAAAAGAAATGTTTATGAATTCATGAATAAAAAAACAATGATTTTAATGGTATTTAATAAAAATTTAAAAACAAAAACAATAAAAAAAGTGCCACTCTAGGAATTGAACTCTCGACCTATAGAACCTCAGTCGACCGCGACATTCATATTGCATTTCGAAACGTTACGACCGAATACATATATTTTATATTTAAACAAAGGCGTGATGATACTCGAATCTATATAAATTTCTCCCCATAGAAAATCGCACAACGCGCCTAAAGAAGTTATCACTTCAAAAATTAACCCACTCCCCAAATATTTAAAATCAAATTTGGAATTCAATTTGAAACTTTCATTAACAAAAATAATTTTATTTAGTTTATTTATTATTTTAATTTATTTGTATATATTGAATTTATAGAAAAATTTGAATTTGTTTCAAAATAAAGAGTTGGTTAACTGGCTGCGTTTTCTTTGTGAAGGTGTGCAGGTGTCTTCGATGCAGTTTGGACCTTTAATATCATCTGTAGATTCAAACCTGTGATTACCATCAATGCAAAAATTATGCAGAATGCAGATATTCCTCCTATATACATTGGTATAAGCTATGTTTTCTTACTTTCGATAAATTTTAACCGGTGAAAACGACCCTTTAACATCCCAAATGCACGTTCGACACAACGCGACATTAAGAATGAACTGTATTATAAATTAGTTCTGCTTCACTCAAAAACCCATTATATTTATATGGCGTCATGAGCCATATTTTTAGGGGGTAGGCTGAATCGCTAAGAACATGTTCTGCCTCATCTATCTGACATACTCCTGTTGAAATTAAACTACAATATACTTTCTGTATAAAGATTTTTTTATCTTACTCACCTGAATTAATTTCATTTTCTAAATTGGGTCTGTTCAATACCCTGGCATCATGCAACGACTCCACTTCCCTTACATAAAAGCTGGTAAATTTTAGTGTGTGGTCGCATATAGCTTGAAGCTTTAAAGAGTGGAACCCTTCTCGATGTATATAGGCATTTGCATGCTCATGCGGTGCGATTATTGGCTTCATCGATAGCTCCAACAATTCCTAAAAAATAAAGTTAAGTGAAAAATTAAACTACAGAAAATAGACACTTACCATTGAAAGAGTGTTTGTTAAAATAAAATAATTTTGTCACCCTGTTTTCAGCATTTGTAGGCCATTTAACAATACCCCTTTCGACATTCATCCTTAGAAGTTTTTTCGAAATTTCATTTACTACATTCCATGCCGCTGACTTTGCACAGCCGAATCGATTACTATCAGTATTCTATGAAATAATCATTATGTAGCAAGTTGTTTGCACAGTTCTTACCCAGAACCACATATTGATTTAACAGTACCTAAATTTTTCCCTGTTTCCAAAGAACTATAACGTAATCATTGTTTGTTTCTCGATGGATAGTTCGGATCGACCCATATGTAAACTGGTGTCCATGTCATGGATTATTTTGCAAAGTTTATCGAAACTTTCGATATCCATTCTGAAATGCGATTTAAATTGATTGTTGTGGTATCTTGGCACAACTTCTTCGGCGAAATTCATTAATTGATTTTTTGGATCACAATCACTTTCCTGGCTTCCAGAGATTTGAACCTAAAAAAGTTCAAGCGGCACAGAGTCAAACAGTTTTGTGTATACAAATAGAATTTGATGTGTCAGATTAGTTTAAATAAAAAATTTAAGTAGAAATAGAATAATTCAAAAAAATTATTAAACCGAATTAAATACATTAACCGAAACAACTTTATCAATGCAATTTCGGAACAGTTTTATTTAATTTGGTTAAAACTACCTTTAATAACATATTAAATCCACCAAAGAGCATATTAACGTTCTCACTACCTCACACTTACAATACACATAATTTATAATCAAAAATAATCAAACAACTTTTGCACCTCAAAAAATAAAAATATGTATCAATTTAGGAAAACTTTTGTAAACGTGTAATGAACTAAAAAATTTCCAATTTTTCCAAATTTTCATAGAAAATGTTCCTTAATTCAAAAGAATAATGACTCAACTCCTGTTTTTCTTATTATTTAAATTTTTGCGAAAAAAAATAAAAACTCAAAAATAAAATTAAAAACTGAAACAAAAGAAAATGTATTTATTATTCCTGTTGTTGTCCTGTTGCATTAGGTTAGTATAACGCTAATTCCATTGGAACCTCTTGGGTTAGAAAGCTGAAAGTCTCTGAAGTTATAAATGAAAAGTGTATCTAAAAGAAAGTAGGAGTTTAAATAAAAAACTCAAAAATGATGAAAGCATGGCCGTTTTCGTTTGTACTCGTTTCAACGAGGGCCCCCATTCGAGGGTAGTCAATTTCAGATGTAGAATTCGCAAAAATTGTGGATGCTATAAAGGGATATGCAGTCGATGTTACGAAGAGAATAAAGCGTAGTGCTAGACTCTTCCAAAGTCAACCCTTTCCAACTTTTCATAACCCAGGGCTTGCATTATGATTATGAGAAACATTAGTTATTTCTGTCCTTAAGATAATTTAACCAACGACCTTATGATCATAAGATCTGTATTACGAAATATCAAGAAAGTGAACTCTTATCAGATATCACTCACAGGGATATATGGTGAAATATGGACACAAATCAAAGAGATTATATGCTGTTCGAACATATTATCAAAATGAACCTAATGGAGTCTGAAATTAAGGCATTGGTTACTAGGTCAAACGGTGTAATGTAAAACACGGATAAAATGTTGAATACCTACTCTACACCACAATAAATCAAGCTTCGAGAAAGTAAACCTGGTAATCATCGAAGCGTTTTACGCTTGGCTGGAGGCTGGATAAAACAGAGGTTGAGTAACAGAAAGAGAATCTTTTCTGGAAACGCGCACATTTAAAAGGAGGAGCACATGTACAATAGACGTCAGCAACTAGACGTCCAGTCGCCACTTATGAAGCATTCGCGTATAGTAGAAGAGCAGTGCATAACTTTAAGAATAAAAAGTTAGAAAAGATGGTCGGTTTAACTGGTCACGAAGGCAATGGCAAATTTTTATTGCATCAATTCAGATGCTACTAGATGATGTAATGCCATTCCATTAGTGAGAAAGTGTAACGAAGACTGACATTTTAAAGAAAATATTGACATACTTAAGAAAAGAGTGGTTAAGCATTCAGCGTCGATAGGAAGTTTGCAATTTGATTACACAGAAAAGGAAGCGAAGCAATAATCTCACTATGTATATAAGCTGTGTAACGGTATAATCAGATGAATTACAGATGGTCCTAAGACCAAGGTGTAGAATAACCGATACAGAACAATTACAATAGTTAAACAAACATTTAGGCTCTAACTAAGTATGTATATATACAACATCATATCCAAAGTAATAGGTACATACACTTCCAACACAAGGATGAGATCTGACATACAGGAATAGTATAACTGCAATAATACAAAAAGTTTAAAGTAGTCAAAAAAATATTAATTAGTTTATTCAATCAAAAGAGAGCATTGGTTGAATCAGGGCTGGAAACCGGTTTTTCAAAACCAAAACCGCTTAACCAGAAAACCACACCAAATCAGAAAAACCAAAACCGAAACTATAACCACATTCTAAAAATCATCAAAACCGGAACCAAAACCTAAACCACATTTAAAAATTATCAAAACCAAATTTTAAAAATCATCAAACCAAAACCGAACCAAAAACCAAATTTTAAAATAAACGAAACCAAAATCAAATCTAAAAATTTAGTCAAGTTCAATAATATTGTTAAAAAATTAAGACAACAATAAAATGCAACAACAAATACTGCCGCGCTAAACACAGAGGTTGTAGCTTACTTTTTTGTCAAAAATCAGTTACGAATCTTACATGATATAAAAATAGTCAATGAATATTTTTTAGGGTTCCGTTTTTTATACGGAACACTATTGGTGAGAGTAAAACGTGTTTTTCACATTATATCGATTATCTCGTAAACTATAAATGCTATGGACTTGAAATTTGGCATGCGTATAAAACTAACCTGTCCACATGAAATGACGGATACAAATAAAACTAAAGTGGTTTTCGTTTGGTTTACAGGGCTGAGATGTGAGACCTTTGAGAAAATACATTTTTTTATAGATTCAAGTAGGGTATCATATGAAAGGGCTTTATTTCATGATTCCATAAAAATTTATTTTGGAATTTTACACCTCACCCTTTTTTGTATAATTTTGAATAATGACGTTTTTTCGCGTTTTCTTACCTCGATTAGCTCCGAACCTATTTGATCGAAAATTTTCAAATGTACTTGGAATGATAGAAAAATTAGTACGTTTTTAATAAACAATATAAAAAAGTGTCATATTTACTTCGGTCTGAAAGACCTAAGTATTACATTCATGAGCTCAAAGTGAAATTCTTACCCCCACTTTTTTTGGCATTTCTCGACGTTTTAGGACCTACTGATTCTAAAAAAGCAAAAAAAAAAAAAATGTGTGTCTGTCTGTCGGCCGTCCGGCCGTCCGGCCGTCACAACCGACGAAATCTAGAAAACCGCTGGACGGATTTCAAAATTTTTTTTTTTCTAAAAATAGGTTTACTCAATGGGAAGAGCCGAAAGGACGATGTGTTTGATAACTGTACCGGAAGTGTGTCAAAAAAATCGTCAAGTGTGTCAAAACAAGGAAATTTGCATATTTTTTGCTTAAAAAACGTTCATTTTAAGTGATTACGAGTAGGAACATTGAATTTGGAGAAATCTTGATGGTCGGGATTAGTATGTGAGACCAAAATCTAGATTATTGCATTATAAGTTTGTCAAAAAAATGTTGTCAAGTGTGTCAAAAGAAAGATTTTTATTTATTTTTTTACCTAATTTTTTGGAAAAAAAATAAAAATTATTGTTTGTTTGAAATGAAGTTTTATTATTGTTATTGAGAATTATGGCACTATAAGTTTGTCAAAAAAATGTTGTCAAGTGTGTCAAAAGATTTTTAATTAGCTTTTTACCCAATTTTTTGGAAAAAAATAAAATTGTTTCTGTGAAATGAAATTTTATTATTATTATTGAGAAATATGGCATTATAAGTTTGTCAAAAAATGTTGTCAAGTGTGTCAAAAGAAAGGTTTTTATTTATTTTTTACCCTATTTTCTTAGAAAAAAATAAAATTAATAGTTCGTATGACATGATATTTTATTATTATTATAGAGAATTATGACATTATAAGTTTGTCAAAAAATAATGTCAAGTGTGTCAAAAAATGATTTCATTTAATTTTTTAGCCAATTTTTTGGGAAAAAAAAATGTAGCTGTTTTTATGACGTAAATGTAATTTAAAATGAAATTGGACATGGAAATTTTGGAATTTGTTATAGTTTTTTAAATATTTTTGGAATTTTGAAAAAGTTTGTATTTTTGATTTTGTAATAATTTTTGCAATATTTTTAGAATTTCGGCAAAAGTTTAAATTTTTGATTTTGTAAGAACTTTTGGAATATTTTTGGAACTTTGAAAAATTTTAAATTTTTGATTTTATTATAATTTTTGGAATTTTGAAAAAATTTTTAAATTTTTGGTTTTGTAATAATTTTTGCAATATTTTTAGACTTTTGGAAAAAGTTTGAATTTTTAAGAATTTTTGAAATATTATAGGAATTTAGAAAATATTTAAATATTTGATTTTATTCTAATTTTTGGAATATTTTTGGAATTTTGAAAAAGTTTGATTTTATTTAATTTAACAATATTTTTGGAATTTTGATTATAATTTTCCGGCAACTTATTGATGTTTCGTGTTAGTTTTGTAATAACTTTTTAAACAGAGATAAAAAATACTTGTACTTTAACAAAGAGTTATGTTTGATATACATCGCTGCCCAAAACTAAAAACCATGTCCTCATAAAAGTATTTTGCCGAAAACTATATACAAATCCTTAACCCAGACCGAAGTCTTGATATCTCAGAGCTGTGAGATTTCAGCCCCTCCATATTTCCATACTTAGATTTATTAAGGGGGTGGAAATGAGGAGGGGTAAAAACACTATTTAAAATGTGGTCAAGTGGGGTGTCATTTGAAAGAGCACCGAATTTAAAAAACAAAGCAATTTTTTTTAGAATTTTGCGATGCCCAAGTTTTGAGTTATAGTAAAAAAAGTGCGAATTTAGACCGTTCCCCCCCCCCTACGTTTCGACACTGATTGACAGAAAAATTTGAAAAAATTCACAGAGTTAGGAAATTTGCTAAATTTTGTACGAAAACTATAGCGAAGTCTCCAATAATTATATTTCTGTGTGTTTAGAGGACCGGGGTAGAGGGGGTAAAAAAAAACTTTTTTGACCCAAGCGAGTGGAGTGTCATTTGATAGAGCACCTAATTTGGAACTCGCTGCAATTTTTTTTAGAATTTTGCGGTGGCCAGTTTTTGAGTTATTGTCGAAAAAGTGCAAAGTCCAGACCGTTCCCCCCCCCATGCGTTTCGACACTGATTGACAGAAAAATTTGTAAAAATGCACAGAGTTAGGAAATTTGCTAAATTTTGTACGAAAACTATAGCGAAGTCTCCAATAATTATATTTCTGTGTGTTTAGAGGACCGGGGTAGAGGGGGTAAAAAAAAACATTTTTTTACCCAAGCGAGTGGGGTGTCATTTGAAAGAGCACCTAATTTGGAATTCGTTGCAGTTTTTTTTAGAATTTTGCGGTGCCCAGTTTTTGAGATATTATCGAAAAAGTGCAAAGTCCAGACCGTTCCCCCCCCATGCGTTTCGACACTGATTGACAGAAAAATTTGTAAAAATTCACAGAGTTAGGAAATTTGCTAAATTTTGTATGAAAACTATAGCGAAGTCTCCAATAATTATATTTCTGTGTGTTTAGAGGACCGGGGTAGAGGGGGTAACCCCAAGCGAGTGGGGTGTCATTTGAAAGAACATCTAATTTAAAATTCGTTGCCATTTTTTTTAGAATTTTTCGGTGCCCAGTTTTTGAGTTATTGGTGAAAAAGTGCAAAATTCAGACCGTCCCCCCCTCCATACGTTTCGACACTAAATGACAGAAAAATTTGGAAAATTTCACAGAGTTATGAAATTTGGTAAGGTTTGTATGAAAACTACAGCACAGTTTTTGAGTTATGGATAAGAAA
The DNA here is from genome assembly GCA_963693315.1 of Diogma glabrata. Taxonomy (NCBI): domain Eukaryota; kingdom Metazoa; phylum Arthropoda; class Insecta; order Diptera; family Cylindrotomidae; genus Diogma; species Diogma glabrata. Next base: position 214,020,538 of record OY856186.1, read on the forward strand.
GGGCTAAATTCAGATCGTGCCGCCGCCTACCTTTCGACGATAACTGACTGAAAAATTTGAAAATATTCACAGAGACAGGAATATTGGTAAATTTTGAATGAAAATCATATCGAAGACTCAAATAATTATATAATTTTGCGGTGCCCAGTTTTTGAGATATTATCGAAAAAGTGCAAAATTCACACCGTTCGGGGGGAACGTTTCGACACATGGTAGACAGAAAAATTTGTAAAAATTCACAGAGTTAGGTAATTTGGTAAATTTTGTGCAAAAACTATAGCGAAGTCTCCAATAATTATATTTCTGTGTGTTTAGAAGACCGGGGCAGAGGGGGTAAAAAAAAACTTTTTTTTACCCAAGCGAGTGGGGTGTCATTTGAAAGAACATCTAATTTAAAATTCGTTGCAATTTTGTTTAGAATTTTGCGTTGCCCAGTTTTTGAGTTACTGTTGAAAAAGTGCAAAATTCAGACCGTCCTCCCCTCCATACGTTTCGACACTAAATGACAGAAAAATTTGGAAAATTTCACAGAGTTATGAAATTTGGTAAGGTTTGTATGAAAACTACAGCACAGTTTTTGAGTTATGGATAAGAAAGGGCTAAATTCAGATCGTGCCGCCGCCTACCTTTCGACGATAACTGACTGAAAAATTTGAAAATATTCACAGAGACAGGAATATTGGTAAATTTTGAATGAAAATCATATCGAAGACTCAAATAATTATATTTCTGTGTGTTTATGGGATGGGTATGGGGAAAGAAAAAAACCATTTTTGACCCAAATGAGAGGGGTGTCATATGAAAGAGCACTTAATTTAAGAAATGTTACAATTTTTTTAGAATTTTTCAAATCAGAGTTTTTGTGTTATTAAAAAAAAAATATTTTTAGTATGTAGCCTTTCCACACCCCTAAATTTCAACATTCGATTGACCGAAAAAATAATCAAATTTAATCCATTTACAAGCTGGTGTAATTGAATCTTTTTTAAGTTACCAAAAACATCTATGGATAATATTTAACCTGAATTAACATTTTTTTTGTCATTTTTGATCAATGTAGATTTGATTGTAATTTACTATTGACATTTACAATTTAACATTTATTTTGTTATGTGTCTATGGTCTGAAAATATAAGGACATTACAACACAACTTTTTGTCAATAATTTTTGATATTGTGTTCTTTTACATTCACGGAACCCTTGACGAGCGAATTTTATTCGCACTTGTCTGACTTTTTCATATAATTAAAACATTTACATATTTTCTTTTTTCATTAAAAAATTACTCTATAAAGATGTCGTATCTTAATATTTGTCAATTACTATAACAATTAGCTGTATCTATCAATTCCTAAGCTATTTCAGTTGTAACTTTACTGTCTTACAGTTATTATACTGTCTTTTAATAACTTTCCAACCCAAAATATGACTTCCCGATCAGTTGAACAGTAAAAATGATTTAGTGATTATGTTTTTTAGTGTGATTTTTGTTAAAATTTCTTTAATTTGGCTTTGGAAATTATTGTTGTTAGAAATAACATTTCGAATATAAATTTAAAGTTAATGTTTTAAAATTTTAAATTTATTTTAAATTCTTTTATTTGAATAGCAATGAATAAAAAGTAAACAAACCACGGTAGCAAGTTCGAATTGTCATATCTTGTAATGCTCTAGGCGCTACGCAGTAATGAAACACTTTTCCCTGGGCATGCAATGTATCTTAAATTAGCTCAACATTTTTTACTGAGCATTGGCATTGTTGACAAATGTTGTAATTTTTAATCAATTCTTTGACGAATACTCAAACAAACATTTTTTAGCTATAAACCAAAACCGAAACCAGAACCAAATTTTGACGTTTATAAAAATCAAAACCGAAACCAAAATATGTTGCATAGTAAAACCAAAACGGAAACCAAAACCAAGATTTATTATCTAGAAAAACCAATACCGAAACCAAAACCATAATTGGCCATTGAGAAAAACCAAAAACCAAACCATTACAAAAAATGTATGGTTTCCAGTCCTGGGTTGAATAGAAACAACCTAAATATACTGACAAGAGTTCTCTCAGGAGAATGCAAACTAAAACCACACCGCAAGAACATTGGACAGAATAAAACTTAGTCAAAAACGAAAAGATTTCATAGCAACATTCTAGTTGGCAACATTTTAGGTAGATTTCATATAAAAATCTACCTATTGCAATGGGCTTCATCTCGGAATTTCAGAAAAATGTTGGTGCCAAACGACTATGAATGATAAGCGGAGACGGAAAAACAAAAAAAAAATTTATATATATGAGCCAGGGGCGTCAATTGGGTAGGGCTGGGGGGGGCATTGGCCCCCCCCCAAGGATCTGATACTATCGATACATCGATTCAATAAAATCATCCAATCGTGATAGAATTATACACTATAAAAATTTCAATGCACTGTTATTTTGTAAATTTTTAGAAGATTTACTTAACTAATATACCAATTTTATCGCATACTATTAATTGAAATATATCTGATAATATAATTATTACGTTACATATTATTTTAGCCCGACTAGAGTATAGTTCACCGCAATATTCAAACCGTTTTCGTTCTTTGTATCAAGGACTAGAGCGCCACCGATACGAAAGGCGGTCGTATTGCTTCTAATCTTTTGATGAAATCAGTTTTATAAACAAAACACGATCGTTCTTCCAAAAACGCCGTAGGTGCGTATTTTGACAAAATTCTATCGTACTATAAGGTGCGCGGCATCACCGCTTTTAGAAGAACGATTGTGTTTTGTTTATAAGATATTCGTGTCTGAGCCAGAGGAAACAAAATATTTCATTACTATAGGGTTTCTCGAGAGTTTATAGTGCAGTATTTAACATTCAAATTTCAATTGTTATTGGTAATTTTTATAAACTTAAAAGTAAGTACATGCAGGAGAACACAACCCAATTATACCCCACTTATTTGGAGAACCCTGACTGTTTGGCCTTGTTTTTTATCTTTATCATATGGTACAAACTTTACAAGACTTTTTTAAAAACAATAAATTAAAAACAATTCTAAAATGTAAAATCCTATAACATATCAAAAGTTTTTTTGATAGTTGTGCTAATTTTTATAAAATGAATGAAAATAATTACGGGAGTAATTTAAATTTATTGGGTTATTTCCAGTGATTTTATAATAGTGAATGTTTTATAATGGACAAGCAATATTTTCTAACGACACGAACAAATATTTAAGTTATGTAAATATTTTCAAAGTATGTTATGCAAACTTGCTGACAAATTCTTTTCGCTATATGGACTATAATTTTTAATTCATAAAATAGCAAAACTTATATGTTTGGTTGGTTATAATAAAATCTAAAACGTATCCTAAACGTCAATCTTTGTTCATTTTTTTTATACAGTCACAGGGAGGGAGAAACTATTATTTTTTTGTGGAAGTTTTTTCTTATATATTTAAAAGAAGCTCGCAATAATTGTACAATTTCGAATCAAATGAAAAATTTACGCACGTTTATGGGTAGTAAACTGACCAGAAGTCCCACGCTGCGTGAAAATGTCACACATTTCATTGCGTTGTCCCACGGAGAAATCTGTCCCACGAAGCGTCCCACGAAACAAATATTTCCACCACATTTGCCCGCATTATCGAAATTCAAAAAACCTTATATCTACCTACGTACAGTTTGCGCAATATCTTAGTCAAAGCAATGGCTTCACAGTTTTTTCTTGCAGTTTGTATAGTGTTATGTATATGTTGATTTAACCATATTGAGAGAACAAACCAGTGCAATATTTTTTTTACTAAAATAGTGTTTTAACTATAATTTTCTTAGAAATACTAAACTCAGTTATTTCACTTCAACAATATACATATCTTTTAATGTCTAACAGATCTACCTCAGCGAAAAGGTTTCTTTGTTTATAGAAACATCTCCCCGGTGTATATACGAGAGATGAAAAACAAAATACAAAATATTTTACTTAAAAAGACCCAGTTTTGCGTATAAATTCATAAAAATTTAAATTTTTAAACCAGAGTTTACAATTTTCCTATATTCGAGCACTCATTTCAATCCTTTGAAATAATATTCAAAAATTAAAATGTTCGTAATTTGAATATCGTTCTTACTCGTAAGAGTAAAATTTTGGTTTTTTCGATTTTACTCCTTTGGAGCAGATTACATTTTTCTGCTCTTTCATTCGATTTGCAAAAGAAGAAAATTAGTCACTCTACGTCATCCTTTATATTCAATTTTCTAACAATACATGAATAGTTGAACGAATCATTCGAATCATTTTACGTTGGAAAGCATCAAATTTGACGCAAAAATAAATGTTTTGAGTATTTGAAAGAAAATATTTATTTCAATTTAGTAGCAAGAATGATATTTTATTATTTTTACTCCTGTATGTGAGAGTGTTATATTTTTTTTAAGCTACGCACTCTGAAAGAACAAAGTAAAGGAGTCGGTATAGGTAGCTTTTTCAAACTCTGTTTAAAACACACTTTAACTAGGTAGCTCAAAAGTAAAATTATTATTCTAATTTATAATTCTTTTTTTCAATAAAGAATAAACAAAGTAAACAGCATAAAAACTTGATAAATGGTATAGATTTGCAAAAGATAGAACGAGAGGTATACTGTATACCTCTTATACTTACAGAATACAGATAAGATATAATTATTTAGTAAATTAAAATAAATTTTTCAATTGTTTTGCAGTCTTTACTTGTGTAACTAAGGTTTTAAGCTACTATAAAAGGTAAATTTATGCTAATTTTTAAAATTATATTTAAAAAGTTCTCCTGCAAATCAAGACGGATAGAAAACGTTTACGTAAATTCTTATACGATATTGAATTGGACTATCCTTTTATAAAAAAATCAAAATATACGACGCAAAAGTTTATTGTACTACCAGTCGGAGTGAATTTGCATATTAGCAGTGGACATTATGATATTAAAAGACATATAGATACAGATAAACATAACAAAGCGTTGCTATAAGCCGTCAGCTCCAGTAGCTTAAAAAGCTTTGTTGTTATTTTTTTGCATTTTGCGCTGATAACACGAACACCAATTTTAGTGGTGTCACGTCAAGGAGTGAAAATTTAAAAACAAGCTAAACTCAAATTTGAACCAGAGTGTATTGGGTATTTGATTCGCAGCCCATATTCTAAATAATGCAATAAGAAATGCTGCTGATTTAAATGGCAGGGTTAAAAAAATTTGGATATTTTACTGTCTTTACTGAAGACGTTGAAGGAGTTCTGCGGCAAAAGCAATGTCGAACATAGCCAAGTTATTGGATACAGTGAAACTAAATTTGAAATTATTTTTAACAAATGAAGGGATTTTGCAGAACTTTGCGGCATTCTCTCCGATGAAACAACACCAGAAGACTAGCAGAGTAACCAATGTAGCTCAAAAGCATTTTATTTTTATTTCTAAGTCGATGCATTTAAATGCTTTTAAATATATGTGTATAAAAATGTGTATGTTATGTTTTACGAAAAAAATCTTTTTATGTCATTTAAATTCTCGCCCCCCCCAAGATTTTGGTGAAATGACGCCACTGATATGAGCAATTTCACGAAGATTCAACATCGTTTTGACTTGACCCCTTTTAATTTTGATTATTTTTTGTTTATAGATAGTCTTTGATAAATAAAAAATACAAGTTCTCTTAGAATTTTTTTTTTCGACCAGGGGTCTTCACAGGGTGCCCCTCAATTTTTGTTATTTTGTGATGTGAGTGCATTTTGACGAGCGATTGTAGAAAAACTACTCAATCCATTTTCATAAATGATATGTCGTTGAATAGGTATTAGAACAAAGTTTTTAAAAATGTACACTGTTAATTTTTTGAAATAATTTTTAACGGTGTAACATAAGAAAAAAATGGTGTAATTGAAAAAAAAGATGGCATTAACTTTTTTTTTTTTTTTTTTTTTAACTAAATTGAAGCTTATTTTATATCTAACAACTTGTTAAAGTTTAGGACTAGCATCATTTTTTGTTTTAGAGATAAAATTCGTTGTGCATATGACTGTCGGGAATCAGTTTTTTTTGTTCTGAAGAAAAATTATAAAAATGGCGATTTTTAGATTCAGATTTTTTTTTATGTTAAATATCAAATATTTTATTATTAAATGAACTTTTTAAAAAGCAATTTCAGTCAAGTTCAGCAAAATTTTGCGACATTTTGACTCGACCCTATTTAATTTGGTCTATTTTGGTCTATATTTTAAAAAATTCTACTTGAAGCCGTATTTTTCATTTATCAAAGGCTATCTATAAACCGAATATAGACCAAAATAGACCAAATTAAAAAAGGGTCGAGTCAAAATGTCGCAAAATTTTGCTGAACTTGACTGAAATTGCTTTTTAAAAAGTTCATTTAATAATAAAATATTTGATATTTAACATAAAAAAAAAATCTGAATCTAAAAATCGCATTTTTATATTTTTTCTTCAGAACAAAAAAAACTGATTCCCGACAGTCATATGTACAACGAATTTTATCTCTAAAACAAAAAATGATGCTAGTCCTAAACTTTCACAAGTTGTTAGATATAAAATAAGCTTCAATTTAGTTTAAAAAAAAAAAAAAAAAAAGTTAATGCCATCTTTTTTTCAATTACACCATTTTTTTCTTATGTTACACCGTTAAAAATTATTTCAAAAAATTAACAGTGTACATTTTTAAAAAACTTTGTTCTAATACCTATTCAACGACATATCATTTATGAAAATGGATTGAGTAGTTTTTCTACAATCGCTCGTCAAAATGCACTCACATCACAAAATAACAAAAATTGAGGGGCACCTGTGAAGACCCCTGGTCGAAAAAAAAAATTCTAAGAGAACTTGTATTTTTTATTTATCAAAGACTATCTATAAACAAAAATAATCAAAATTAAAAGGGGTCAAGTGAAAACCATGTTGAATCTTCGTGAAATTGCTCATATATGTATATATATATATATATATATATGAGCAATTTCACGCAAGTTCAGCAAATTTTTGGGAAATTTTGACTTGACCCCTTTTAATTTTGATTATTTTTTGTTTATGGAT
>OY856186.1:214027823-214097517 GCA_963693315.1 Diogma glabrata
TTTCTAAAGGATAGCTTTACGACAGGCGTCACCCAACCAGAGGTTTTTTTTGGAAATGGTCGTTCAAGCATTGCCTCACACCGAAAGAAAAAATCTTGGTTGATTCAAACATGTTGCATTGTTAATCGAAAATTAAGTGAAAATTGGGGAACTAAATACGTTTGTGATTGAATCAACCAACGCTCCGTATTTTAATTAACAATTTAACCATTGTTGATATATTTTTTTATAAGTATCACAAACATATTTGATTTAACCATGTTTGTAGTTGAGTCAACTATGATTTAATTTTCAATTGACTACAAACGTTGTAAATTAAAAATTGGACTAAAAATAGTGATATTGAATACGTTTGTGATAGAATCAAGCAATACGCCGTATTAAATCTTTTGGTTTGGTACATCTTTGTTTTGTTTTTGCTGCTATCGATGTTTGTATGGGTTCGTTTTTTTCGTAAATATAATATTTGAAATTTTTTATATTAGAAGTATGTATTTCGCATTAATCCCGACAAACATTTTTATGCATAAAGCTAGCGTTCGTATATTTTCGTTCTAAATAGGAAATGTATGAGTGTGATTTTGTTTGTAAAGGATGCGTCCATTTTTTCGCCATTTTTTTAATGATACAATTTAAAAGACCAAAATTCAGATTTCAAAAAATTTAAATATTTGAATTATGTGTAGAAAATTATACTACTTTTCCATTATTTTCTTATTATTATGAAAAATTAAATTAAAATATCGATAAATGGACATGAAACAAGACAGATAAAAAATATTAAAAAAATATAAGAATTTTTTTAAATCACCAAAATTAATTATAGAAAGGGCCTGTTTCATTAACGATATTTTTGTTATAACATTAACTGAAAAATTTCTTTCGCACATAATTTTATGTGCAAATAGTATGAAAATTATTTAAATCAATTAAACACATCTAAATTATTTCCTAAAGTAAAATGTTAAATAAAACCAGCCATGTTAAAATATATAAAAAAAACTTTTTATTTTTCTATTCTTTTGTTATTACTTTTCTTTATTTTGTTTATTAGTTTCTTTTCTCCTAGTTTTTTATTTTAACAAACACAATAATTTTCAAACAAAAACATGAAGAAACTGAACTGAAAAATATGAACAAGAAAAATTGATCACGCCGTGGTTGATTTAAATAATGAAAATTGTTACGTTTTTTAAAATAAATTGACAATGCTACATTGGTTAAAATAACCACGTTCGTATTAGACGCAAAATCAAACAAGCTTTGTAGTTGATTCTACCAACGTTTTTTTTTCGGTGCACCAGTGCTTAGAACAAGGTCTTTGAGTATTGACGTCTCCATTGCTGTATTTCCCAGTAAACACTATAAGATAGTGCTTAGGTCGGCAATTTCTCAGGGGCGGCAAATTTTCAAGGTTGCATTTTTTTGGTTTAAAACGCTGCGTATATCACTCTTTCACTCCGTTCTTTCAGAGAGAGAGAGAAACTTTAAAAAATGTAACATTGCCATTTACAGAAGTGAAATAAATATTTTCTTTCAAATACACATACTCCTACATAGTTTTTATTTTAAATTTAATAATTTTCTTCGTTTTAAAAATAAATAGTATATTCTTCAACGATGCCCAAAACAACATATTTTGAAACGAGAGGACAGTTGAGCCGAGGCGATAGCCGAGGTTGGTAATGATCGCGAGATTCAAAATATGATTTTCGGCGAGTAGACTACTGTATTTTTTCTACTACTACTACTTTATAAAGTTCTAATTCTAAAAATTATTATTAATTATTTAACATTTTCATTTATAATTACATACAATTCACATTTTAAAACATACACTGTTAGAAATTAAAATTTTATATGTGTATTTATATTTCTGCTATTAAAAAATAGATGACTCAATATGAATAAATTATCCAATTTCTATGTCATAAACATAGCTGTTTTAATTACAAGCCTGATTGTTTTTTTCATATACATATTACATACACATAGTTATTCATGATGTTATGTTTTTATTCTATTTACACTACAAAGCCCTATATTATTTATTATTCTATTTACTCTATAAAGTTCTTAAAATCATTAAATAACACATCTATGAAGGGTCCTTGTTTTTTGCATTTCGCGTCTAGTAGGCAATTATAACTAAAGACGGTTTGTACTTTGTCATAAACAAAATCAAATTCAGATTTCTAAAATAAAAATATCAGTTTTGATTTAGTTTTTGAATATGGGTATGACGTTACGTAAATTCTTGATATACATAATATTTTAACACAACGTAATAGTATATTGTATATTGTATATTAAGAGCAGAAAGTACTACATTGCTGCTCGTGCATGAAAATTGCTTGATTAATAGCAATCATGCCAGAGCAGCAATGTTATTTTCTGCTCAAAGTATGCATACTATTTTTTTAACGACTGCCGACAAATACGATTAAAGTTGCCAAGGGGCATTTATTTGTTGTTTAAAAAACGTATCGGTTGTCAAATTAAAATTTTAAATTAATAAATTTAAAATTTATACAGAGTTTATATCTTTTTTTATATAAAAACAATTTAAAATGAGCAGTAGTGATGAAAGTAATATAATTAGCACTTCACCTCATATAAAAGAAGCAGTCAACAATTTAACTTTAGATCTGTTGCCTGAAAAATCTAAAGTCCGGTATGAAAAAGCTTACCTATTATTTATCAATTGGTGTAAGAACAAAAAAAACAGGAAAAAATTAAAAAATACTCGCTAAACAGCAAAAGCCAAATTTCTCTTTTAACCTGATAGATAGAAAAAGAAGTTTTCGATGCAAAGAACAAGCATCGAAAGTAGATTTTTTATGTTGGGTAGTAGAAAAAATAATTTACTTATATGAATATTTTGTTCAATTATGCAAGTATTCTAGATTTTATTTGAATGTATATTTCTTATATTGTATACGAAAGACAATGTTCATCTACATTAAAATGGTTTGAATTTTTGAATAAGTTTTCAATTATTAGGGATTTTTTGTGAGCATTTAAGCTAAACTGGCCAGACGTCCCACGCTGCGTGGAAATGTTCCAAACTTCATTTTGTTGTCCCATGGAGAAATTTGTCCCACGAAGCGTCGCACGAAGCAAGTATTTCCACCAGATTTGCCCGGGTTATCGAAATATTTAAAAAACCTTATATCTACGTAAAGTTTACGCAATCTTTCGGTCAACGCAATGGCTTCACAGTCTTTTCTTGCAGTTTGTTTAATGTTATGCATATGTTGATTTAACTATTGAGAGAACAAACAAGTGCAATATTTTTTTTACTGAAATAGTATTTTAACTATATTTTTTTTAGAAATACTAAACTCAGCCTCAGTCTTAGAGATCGAAAGATATTTGCAAAATAAAATGCAAATTATTGAAGTGAAAACACTTTAATAATTTGCATTTTGTTTTGCAAATATCTTTCGATCTCAAGAGATCTTCCTCAGTGGAGAAGATTCTTTATTTATAGAAACATCTTCCCTGAGTATATACGAGAGATCGAAAATATATTAGAAAAAAATAAAAAAAACATATTTTACTTAAAAAGACTCAGTTTCTGTAAAAATTTTAAAACCAGATTTTATCCGTGCACTCATTTCAATCCTTTAAAATAATATTCATAAATCAAAATTGTTATAATTTGAATATTGTTCTTATTCGTAAGAATAAAATTTTTGTTTTTTTCGATTTGACTCCTTTGGAGTAGATTATATTTTCCTTTTCTTTCATTCGATTTGCAAAAGAAAATAATTAGTATCTTTTCGTCATTCTTTATATTCATTTTTCTAACAATACATGCATTCATTTTTCTAACAATACATGCATAAAAACAATACGTTCACAAAATTATATAGTTTTTACTTTGGAAAGCATCAAATTTGAAGCAAAAATAAAATGTTTCAGTATTTGAAAGAAAATATTTATTTCAATTTAGGAGCAAGATATTTTATTATTTTCACTGCTGTACAAATTTGGGAGAGTTATATTTTTTTTAAGTGACTCGCTCTGAAAGAATAGAGTAATGAAGTGATATAAAGAGCATTTCAAACTGTTTAAAACATACTTTAACAACTGGGTAGCTTAAAAGTAAAATTATAATTTTCTAATTGTTATAATTTTTTTTCTCAATAAAGAACGAACAACGCAAACAAAACTAAAGATTGCCAGATTTGTAAAAGATAGAACTAGAGGTATGCATACAGAATACAGAAAGGATATTAATTATTTAGTAAAATTAAAATAAATTGTTTCAATTATTTTGCAGTCTTTACTTGTGTAACAAAATTTTTGTGCTGCTATATAAAAGGTGAATTTATAATAATTACTTCGGTCTGAAAGACCTAATTACATTCATTCATGAGCTAAAAGTGAAACTCTTACCCCCACTTTTTTTGGAATTTCTCGACGTTTTGGGACCTACTGATTCTAAAAAAGCAAAAAAAAAATGAATGTCTGTCTGCCGTCCGGCCGTCCGTCACAACCTACGAAATCTAGAAAACCGCTGGACGGATTTTAAAAATGTTTTTTCTAAAAATACGTTTACTCAATGGGAAGAACCGAAAAGACGATGTGTTCGATAACTGTACCGGAAGTGTGTCAAAAAAATCGTCAAGTGTGTCAAAACAAGGAAATTTGCATATTTTTGCTTAAAAACGTTCATTTTAAGTGATTACGAGTAGGAACATTGAATTTGGAGAAATCTTGATGGTTGGGATTGGTATGTGAGACCAAAATCTAGATTCTTGCATTATAAGTTTGTCAAAAAAATGTTGTCAAGTGTGTCAAAAGAATGATTTGTATTTATTTTTTTACCCAATTTTTTGGAAAAAGTTTATCATGAAATTTTGGTTTGACATGAAATTTTATTATTATTATTGAGAATTATAGCATTATAAGCTTGTCAAAAAAATATTGTCAAGTGTGTCTAAAAAAATGATTTCATTTATTTTTTTAGATAATTTTTTGGAAAAAAAAATTTAGCTGTTTGTTTACGTTAATATAATTGAACATGGAAACTTTTGAATTCGTTATAGTTTTTGAAATATTTTTGGAATTTTGCTAAAGTTTCAATTAATAACAATTTTTAAGATTTTTTGGAATATTTTTAAAACTTTGAAAAATTTAAAATTTTTGATTTTATTATAATTTTTATAATTTTGGTAAAAGTTTCAATTTTTGATATTGTTATAATTTTTGCAATATTTTTAGAGTTTTGGAAAAAGTTTGAGTTATTGAATTTTTGGAATATTATTAGAATTTAGAAAAAGTTTAAATATTTGATTTTATTCTAATTTTTGGAATATTTTTAGAATTTTGAAAAAAAATAAAATTTTTGATTTTTATATATACATATATGTATTTCTAGTATCTTGAAAAAAGTTTCAATTTTTGATTTTGTAAGAATTTTTGGAATATTTTTAGAATTTTGAATGATTTTAAATTTTTGATTTTATTATAATTTTTTTAATTTTGGAAAAGGTTTCAATTTTTGATATTGTTATAATTTTTGCAATATTTTTAGAATTTTGGAAAAAGTTTGAATTTTTGATTTTGAGTTTTTTTAGAATATTATTAGAATTTAGAAAAAGTTTAAATATTTGATTTTATTCTAATTTTTGGAATATTTTTAGAATTTTGCAAAAAAAATATTTGAATTTTATATATATTTTTAGAATTTTGAAAAAAGTTTCAATTTTCGATTTTGTAAGAATTTTTGGAATATTTTTAGAATTTTGAAAAATTTTAAATTTTTGATTTTATTATAATTTTGGAAAAAGTTTCAATTTTTGATATTGTTATAATTTTTGCAATATTTTTAGAATTTTGGAAAAAGTTTGAATATTTGAATTTTTAAGAATTTTCGGAATATTACTAGAATTTAGAAAAAGGTTTAAATTTTTGATTTAATTCTAATTTTTGGAAATTTTTAGAATCTTGAAAAAAAAATAGAATTTTTGAATTTTATATATATTTTTAGAATTTTGAAAAAAGTTTCAATTTTTGATTTTGTAAGAATTTTTGATTAATTTTAAATTTTAAATTTTTGATTTTATTATAATTTTTATAATTTTGGAAAAAGTTACAATTTTTGATTTTGTTATAATTTATGCAATATTTTTAGAATTTTTGAAAAAAGTTTAATCTTTGATTTTGTAATAATTTTTGAAATATTTTTGAATTTTATTTGAAAAAGGTTTGAATTTTTTATTCTATTTAATTTTTACAATATTTTTGGAATTATGAAAGAAATATTAATTTGTGATTTTGAAATATTTTCCCGAAACGCTAAATGGAGAGGTTTTTGAGTAGTTTGCTGATTGTATAATCTTTTCACTAAATTATGTTAATATATGATCTGTTATAATTTTCCGACAACGTATTGATGTTTCGTGTTAGTTTTGTAATACATATCTAAACAGAGGCTGTATTCTAAAATCTAAACGACGACTAAATTGTACTAAACTGCTAAATCTAAATTTAATTTTACAAAATTACCGAATTTTAATTTAAATTAATATAATCAAGTTGTCAGATATTGTTTAACGTATGAATTTCTTCCAAATTATTTAGAAAAAAAATGTCGATTTAGTCAAATAAAATAGTTGACTAAATTGATTTAGCACGTTTAGTACAATTTAGCATCAATTAGAATACAGCCAAAGATAAAAAATTAATGTACTTTAACAAAAAGTTATGTTTGATATACATCGCTGCCCAAAACTAAAAACCATGTCCTCATAAAAGTTTTTTGCCGAAAACTATATAGAAATCCTTAACCCAGACCGAAGTCTTGATATCTCAGAGCTTGAGATTTCAGCCCCTCCATATTTTTTAAAATTAAAATTTTAATTTTTTAAATTTAAAAAGTTTTTGTGCAAATCATGACGGATAGAAAACATTTATGCAAATTCTCATACCATATTGAATTGGACTATCCCTTTATTAAAAAATCAAAATATAACGACGCAATGTTTATTGTACTACCAGTAAGAGTGAATTTGCAAATTAACAGTGAATGTTATAATATCAAAAGACATATAGATACAAATAAAGATAAAAAAGCGTTGCTATAAGCCGCCAGCTCTAGTAGCCTAAACAAGTTTTTTAAACCATTAGAAATGGGGAAAACTGAAAGAAATATTGCTCTTGCAGAAGCCGTTTTCTCCTTCCATACGATTTATTACAGCCAAAGCTTACGATCGATAAATTGCACATCTTAACTAATTGAATCATTATTCGATAACAAATATACACGTGCCAGAACAAAATCAGAAGCCACAATCAACAACTAAAACTAGATTTGTCTGATGCAAATTTTGCCACGGTTTATACCAGGGTTGTTAATATACACGTATAAAACGTTTTATACGTTACACGTATAATACGTGACGTATAAAACGTATAAAACGTATATAACGTATAAAACGTATAACATGTTTTTGTTTTTGAAATTCATTCATAAAAAATTAAAAATAGTTCTTACTTCAAATATTAATTATATTTTTAATTTTTATACTCAGTAAAAATATAATTAGGTAGTTATAAATTATTTATATATTTTATAATTTATAAAAAAAAACTATTTGTTTGGAATTTTCTTTGCTAATTCATTCGAATAGGTCCTTTGATACCTCTATATTAAAATAATAAAAATAAACAATTAATGTTTTATACAAATTCTTAAAAAGCAAACAAAAATGGTAGTCTGTGTACTGACCGGCCTGCCAACCAACCGTAACAACCGATGAAAACTACTAGAGCGATTTTAAAATTTTTTGTTTCAGAAAATAGCTTTCATCAATGATAACAACCGCAGGGACGAATCGGAAAATTGTAAAAAAAATGGTATATTTATTTTGCTTAAAAACGTAAAAACAATGTAGAGAAATCTTGAAAGTTGGCATTTGAATGTAAAACCAGGAGCTTGATTATTATAAGTGTGTCAAAAGAATGATGAATGAAATAAATAAATTTTGATTCCAAATTTTTTTGACAAACATTTACTTAATGGGAAACGTTTTGGATTAGAAACGTTTGGCCCATAATAGCTATTTATGTATTAAGGGCATAAAGTATGTCTTTTCCGCTTGAGAGTGAAATTGTTGCTCGAGGCGTTAGCCGAGAGAAACAATCACTCGAAAGCAAAAAAGATATTTTATGACTGAATTACATACAAGATTTTTTGTACGAGTAAGATTCTGTACTATTTGCATGAATAGCAATGCATATATTTACACAAAATAGTAAAATATTTATTTAGAAAATTATTTTATCCAAGCAGTTTTTCGAAATAACAACTTTAGGCATTGTTATTTCAATTTTGGCATTGTTATTTCAATAGGAAAAAAAAGGCCTGTTTTACGAACACTTTTTGAATCCAAAAAGTGCATTTTACGGTTTACTCGTACAAAAAAATAATTATTTGGTATCATGAAATGTTGTTGAATTTATGAAATATGGTTCAATCCAGCTTCAACTACTCTCTATCTAATAAGGCTTTTAAAATATTATGTTGTTGCAGAATAAAAGTCGTTTTTTCATAGCAATTAAGGAAATTATCAGGGATTTTTAAAGAGATGTTTTAAAGAAATTTTGTTGTGTGAATCCAGGTTGAACCACATTTAATTAATAGGTACAGTTTAAAAATATCACGTTGTTGCAGCAAATATTGTTTTTATACAAAAGTTGTTATAGTTAAAATATGTATTTACGTCAAACGGAAAAGTATGGTGAGAAGTTTATTGAGTGAATTCAATTTTGGTCATTGATGTAATATAGGTACGGTTGGAAATGTCAAATTGTTGCAGACTAAATTTTTTATATTATATTTTGAAAATGTGGAAAGTTTTCTGAACTAACAGGAATATTGGGTAAGAAACTATCAGGACGACGTTATATTTTCTAAAGCAACTGTTCCTATTAGTCCAGAAAACTAGGCTGTATAAATATTAAATATCACGAGTACGATGAATAATACGCCCGCGATAATTTTATGTAATAGTACATTATGATGCTAGGACGTAAAGCTAAAGATTTTGGACGGATGTGGAGTTTGCAAATCGAGGCGCTAGCCGAGATTTGCACCCACATTAAGTCCAAAATAGCTTACGTCCGTGCATCATATACTCTTTTTTATTCACCGCAAGCAAAATATTTTAAGAAAAGTTGTTTATTCTAAATTAAAATTATAAATTTTCATAAATTTTAAAATAAAAATATGTGGAACAAGTAACCTTTGACAAAATATTTATTATTTTTTCCAAATGATTGTGTAGCTATGACAACAAATGATAACAACTATTTTAATTGGATAATGAAATTTTGAATTTGAGGGTTGCTTTGATAAAAATTTTTATTTTTCATAGAATTTAAACAAATACAAATGCTTTTTACTTTTTTGGACGTAGCTATGGCAACAAAATAAATAGTTGAAAAGTGATACTTTAAAGCCGTAAATCACAGTAATAAAGTAACACTTTAATATGTAGGCGAATAAAAATGTATTTTTATCGACTAAGGATTTTACTTTTATACGGTATAAAACGTATATAACTGTGTGTTTTATACTATACGTTTTATACGTTTTATACGTACGTATAATACGTGTTTTATACGGTACCGTATTATACGTTACAACCCTGGTTTATACTGATGTATCAAATCATAAGGAAATAAAAATATTTTCGATTCTATTTCGATATTTTAGATAGCATGACGGAGTAAAAGAGTTGTTGTTGTTGTTGTTGGAGTTTTCTTCTCACCTGAGCATCGGAACAAATATCAGACAGAGTATATTCTTGAAAAATTTGAAAAAAGTTAGTTGCAGTTTACGCTGATAACACGAATAACAATTTTAGTGGTGTGTCGCGTTAAGGCGTGAAAAATGTTATAAGCAAGCTAAACCCGATTTTGAACCAGAATGAATTGGTATTGGATTCGCAGTCCATATTCTAAATAATGCAATGAGAACTGCTGCTGATTTAATGCCAAGTTATGTGAATGGCAGGGTTAAAAAGTCTATGGTTATTTTACTGTACGGGTGGAGACGTTGAAGGAGTTCTGCGACAAAAGAAATGTCGGATGTAACAAAGTTTTGGATACAGGAAAACTCGCTGGCCAGCACTAGAAAGAATTTTGTAAATGTAAGAACCACTGAAAGCATATTTCCTAACGGTTGAGAAATGTCCAATTAAAATAAAAAAATGTTTTGAAGAATTAAATAGTAAACATGGTAAAGGAAAGCATTAAATAGTAAATTTATGTACATTCTAGCTACATGGCGCATTTTGACCGGTCCCATACGTTCTCGCAATAGAAATTCTAATTAGTTTGTATTTTAAAGAATTTTTTCACCTTGTCCCACATTTTAGCGATTGGGCTCTGGTCAGTTTAATTTAACCTCAAGTAATTAAGCAAAATCATTTGAATTTTTCAATTCGAAAGTATAGTTTTGGATATTTCTCAGAGAAAAACACCATTTCTCTTATACGTGTTTCGAAGTGGGATTCGAACCGTCCTCATCAGTGCCAAGATTCGAATCCGTTTTGGCAGACACGCTATCTAACTAACCTACCGAGGCGTTGAGATTTCAAAGTTGAAGAATTTCATCGTTATTGAACTACTTAAGTAAGTTTTTTCACAATCGTTAGATATTATTTCTGTTTTTATTTAATTTTCAATTCTAGTGTATTTCTTTTAAGTCTGATTTTAACTGTAGGAACACAATATTTTTTCATACTCTAACCCAGTTGGCATTGAATGAATATATAACTGTGTGATCTACAAGCTTGGAAGAATTTATTCGCGTAGTATAAAACTGCATAATTTTATATTTCCTGTCCCATGTTCTGAGGTTCTACCAAACTTGCTACAAAAGGTTTAATGAACTGGTGAAGCATTATCAAGGTTGTAATACAACATGAAGCCTCTAGCGAACGTAGATCTTTGTGTACAAATAAACAATGAAATAGATTATTGTAAAAATGTGTTGAAAAGGGTTATAAAAAAATTCGGAATTCGCGGTATGCCATTTACAGGTTTCGTGGACAAATTTGGAAGTCAAAATAATAATAATTTTATAATGTGTTTATAATTAATATCTGAATTTGACCCTTTTATAAATAATAATGTAGTTCAACATTAAAACACGGGTCTTATCTTTATTTTACGACATATGATGAACTAATTACATTAATGACAATAAAAATTACTACGTGAATAAAAATTTAAAAAAAATAAAAATTTGTGAAAAAAATAAAAATTTCCCTCGTGCGGGACCGAAATTCGATATCTCAAATTATAGGCCAATAGTTTTATTATCGGTCCTATCCAAAGTCTACGAGCATTATATTAATACACACATTTTAAAATTTCTGGAAGAAAATCATTTAACACCGACAGCCAATACGGTTTTCGAAACAAAAGATCAACTACCGATCTATTAACAGCATACTTGATAAAGGTGGTGAAACGTGCGTTATCGCTTTAGACATCTCCAAGGCATTCGATCGAGTCTGGCATGCCAACTTAATCAACAAGCTCGTTGCGTATGGTTTTCATCCCAAAGTTGGGAAGCTGATTCAAAATTTTCTATCCAACCGATACATTTCGGTCTCCTTAGACGGATTTTCTTCTGAGTCTAAACTAATTAACGCTGGTGTACCTCAAGGCTCAGTATTGTCCCCAACCCTATTTTTGATTTATATCAACGAATTGTTGAAAATCACCAGCAACCCAATAAATAGTTTGGCGGATGATAGAACTCTGCACAGGTCGTTCGAGCCCCTTCTTTCAAAAGGTAAAATACACGAACGAATTAATCCCGCCCGGAGAGATGCTGCCGTAATCGTGAATAAAGACCTAAAAAAATTCGCCGATTGGGGTGACCAAAACCTGGTCAATTTCAACTCTACCCAAACAGAGCTGTTGATTGTTTCCAGATCAAAGACCGAGCTTCAAATGTATTGGGAATGATAGAAAAATTAGTAAATTTTTAATAAAAATATATAAAAGTGTCAAATACTCATAATTATATTTATTAAAGGGGTGGAAATGAGAAGGGGTAAAATCACCATTTAAAACGTGGTCAAGTGGAGTGTCATTTGAAAAAGCACCTAATTTAGAAAACATTACAATTTGTTTTAAAACTTTGCAATTCACAATTTTTGTGTTATTGTAAACAAATATTTTTAGTATATAGCCCCTCCACCCCCCTAATTTCGACGTTTATTGACAGAATAAAAATCCAATTCAAATCATTTTACAAGCTGGTGTAATTGAATCTTTCTTGTATTACCATAAACAGCTATGAATAAGATTTAACCTGAAGTAACATTTTTTGTGTTATTTTTTATCAATGTAGATGTGATTGTGATTTACTATTGACATTTACGATTAAACTTTTATTTTGATATGCGTCTATGATTTGGCAATATAAAGACTTTACAATTTTTGATTGCAACTTTACAGTTGTGTTTTTTTACATTCACGGAACCCTCGGCGAGCGAATTTTATTCGCACTTGTGTGACTTTTTAGACTAGAAAAATATATTTATTTAAAAACGGCAACTTGTTTAGTGCTTACAGCGGCACAATGGTTAAATCTGCCACTGGACGTCTCCATTAATAAGCAGTCTTCAGTGATGAGATTAGCTAAGCAGAAAATTCTGGTACAGATCTTTCATCCCTCCTATTAATAACGGTGATTTAATCGTCACTGACTCAGCCCGAAAAGCCACATTGTTCGCACAACGCTTGGTTTTAAGCTCGACCGTTATGGAAACTCCTAAAAAAATTTCTAAAATTCAGTCTTCAGGAGTTACTATGAAAGATCTTCATTTCAACACTATAATTGTCGAAGAACCATCAAGGCTCGATTTCGTTCTACACTCTATTTTTAATTTATATCAACGAACTTTTGGAAATCACCACCAACCCAATAAATAGTTTTGCAGATGATGGTACACTGCAGAAGTCATTCGTTCCCCTATCTTCAAAGGGTAAAATGCAAGAACGAATAAATCCTGAGCGGAAAGACGCTGCCATAAATGTAAACGAAAACCTAGAAAAAGTCACCGATTGGGGTGACAAAAATTTAGTCAGTTTTAATTCTATCAAAACACAGCTATTAATTGTTTTCAGATCAAATAACGAGTTTCATAACGATATTTCGATTAGTATATGTGACGAAAAAATAGACGAATGTGAACGCGTTCGACCTCCTCAATATAGATGCAAAAAAACTCGGCCTCCTCAATAGATGTAAATATATTTCACTGCGTATCAATTACCCCACATTTATAAGCCTTATAATCGTCCCTGTTTTGTTGTTAAGTTTGAGGGGCTGCATCTGTTTAAAAGCGTTCTATGCGAATTGGGGACATGGATGATCGAAATTTAACATGAAATCTTGATTTCCTATAACCCGTTGCACTGTTGCTGATCTCAATGTTTTTTATAAATATCGTCATCAGCAGCTCGGATGAAATCGGATCCATTATTCCTTAATCATTTTTTCCCCCGTTTTACTCGTCAATCGGTTTCTGCCAATAGTCAAACTGTCGAGATCACTCACTGTCATATGTAACAGAATGCAAAATTTCTATGTCCGTAAAGCGTACAAATGGAATGCTTTGCACGAATCAATAATTTCGGTGGCGTTCAATTCACAATGATTTAAAAAAAGCGTTCCTTAGAACGCATATTGTTGTGGGACCTAGGTCCTTAATTGTATCTATGTGTTATTGCAACACAACACTTTACACTTTACTTTACACTCAAAACTCACATGCATCAGCGCTACAAAGTAAAAAAAAACGTTAAAGGTCAGATGGTTTCTAGAAATCGTCACAGTTAGAACATGTGAAGGGCACAGGGGAAAAACAACGTGAGTCCATTTTTTTCGAAATCGAGTTAGTGCTGCTATCTATTGAAGAAATACAAAAGCTTTCATCTGGTATATTCAATTTTGATGAATATCAAATCCAGCCCATATAAATCAACTGAAAAGAATTCGCATACAGGGGAAAACAACAATTTATAGTGGAAAAATAACTTAATCCACCATTTTATTTTCTAATCCGAATTCACAAATTTTCTTGCATTTTAAAGACTTCAAACGCAAAAATTCAATTTTCTCGAAATTTGATTTTATGGACTTACGTTGTTTTTCACCTGTACCCTTCATGTGCTATCCAAAAAAATTTTGAGAATCATATTAGTTTAATTGTTTGCGGATATTCAGCATACGATACATCCTACAGGTATTTGACATCCGGTACGTAAAAAATATAAATTAAAATGCGGTGTAACCTCATTATAGAATTGTAAATTAATAATTAAAATTAAATTGAATAAACTGATAGGTTTTAGATTACTATCATTGTATCCGTTACAAGCAATCTATACTAAAATCACCAACATCCCGTCAAATTTTTTGTTTTGTTAGTAAAGCCTTATTTATGATGATTTCAAGAATGACATAATTTGATTTTTTCAATAAAAACTGCACAACATACAATAGGAATTATAATATGTGCTACAACGCCAGATAAAAACTTTTAAGAAACCTGGGTCCCAAAATTTCTTTTGTTTTTTTTTAAGAATGAATAACTTAACAATAAATCTTATCATATACTAAACTATCTGACATAGCCAAATATGTCATGATGCGCATGAGGAAAAAAAAAATAAAATAAAAGGAAACAAGCAAATTTTAAAAATTTGCAAGAAAAAAACTAAAATTGGGTTGCCATATTATCAATCCAGTTAGTGGTATGTTCCTTGTGTATGTTCCTTAAGTAACGCAGCCCTTCCTCAATGTACTTAGATTAAAGCGCACAAATAGAGTTATATGGGGCTCATTTCTTGGAGCAAGCAAGCTAAATGTATACTGAATCAAACAAAGTATCATTTTAAAAAACAGATGGCTCAGCAATTTCAACATTTCTTTCAGAATAATGATAATGTCCGCACAAATAATGTTGAAAATGGAGTATTCACAGTGTCTGGTAACCTACAGTTACAAAGTTTTCAAAAAAATAAAGACTGTGATTTTATTACTGATTGTAATACCGTAGCGTTTTATGAATCCCGGAACTACGGGATTCATAAATTTAAAATCCCGGAATTCCGGGATTTAAATTTTGTATGGAAAGCTGCAAGTAATTAAGAAAAATGACGAGTTTAATATCGTCTGTTATTGTATTTAAACTAAAAAGGTTTTGTATAAGCATGGATTAAAAAACTGCGTTGAAATTCATCTTCCAAATTGTATTTGGGTTGCATTTTCTTTATAATCTGTGCTCGATGATGCAGCAGTGTGAAAAGATCGATCATCCACTTCACATTCCATGTCTTCTGGTTCATGTAACGTTAAATAATCGTTAGTAAAAACTTTTATGCATGCTTCGAATTGGAACTATCTTCGACTATCTGTGTGCTGAATAGCTGCCAAGGCTTTTCCAGTATTTCATTATAGAATAGAGAAATATTGACGGTGCTACCGTAGAATGAATAGATTCCAACCGCCAGGCTTACTTTGAAATAACCTTGGCTAGTGATATCTCACTGCTATTGCCATTGGTGTGTGATATCTCACGTTAGCTCTAATGTATTGATATATAACAGACACATAACAGAGACTGTAGTACGCAGAGTTGTCATATCTGTAAACCAAAAACAAATAAATTACAAACTAACAAAAACTGATGCAAACTTAATATAACTTGTTTTTTAACAAGATGTCTCGGCAAATATGACAATCCCGTAATCCGGAGATTTTCTTTTGTTAATCCCGGGATTTTGGGATCGTGAAAATGTGTCGGGATCCTGGGATTGCAATCCCTAGTTGGAATGACTGTTAAAAATAGTGTTAGATAATTTAAGAGCAGATGGTTCTTAGAAATAGTCACAGTCAAGAAATTGTTATCCAAGTAAAACTTGAACACCAAATTAGTAGTGATGTTGGCGGACATTTAATATACGATACATCCTGTAGGTATTTGACATCCGGCACGTAAAATATATAATTTAACATGTGGTGCGACCGCATAGAATGATAAATTAGTAATTCAAATTAATTTGAGTAAAACCGATAAGTTTTAGACAATTACCATTGTATCCGTTACAATCAATCAACTAAAATCACCAATTTCCCGTCAAATTTGTTGTTCTTGTTAGCAAAATATAACAAAGCCATTCTTTAGCTGAATGAGATGAGTAAAAAAGTGACACCTTTTGATTAAAATTTTTTTTATTAATATCTTGTTATAAAAAACTATTCATGATCACTTCCTCTATAAGTCGGTTCATTGATTGACACGAAGGCTTATAAATTACAGAAAGATCATGAATGACCAAATCAAACGCATAGATTTCGTTTTTTTCGTCATTAATATTATTTTTCATCACCAAAAATTCAACCAACAAAAAACTTTAAACATAAACCTCAATGTTAACCTCAAACAATTACAAATATGATCTGAGAGATAAGAAGGTTAAAAAACAATCTTTAATAATAAGACTTTAAAGATAGATGGATCGTTGAAACATTCTTAACTAAAAAGTAAAAAAATTTTATGTAATATGCAAATATATATGTAAATAATTCTTCATGTAACATAAGACCCAAGTAGCATTTTGGTTTATTTAAAAACGCTATAAATATTTAGGGAGTATCCTAATCGAGGAATTTGATGATTTAGAGTACCGCCAAAAACATGTATTCAACCTTTATAGAACATAAAAAGGCGAAAAATCTTATGTTGTATTAGGCCTTACACAACCATAATTTTTTTCTTGTATAAACTTGTTCTCACGATATTATCGAGGATTTATCAAACCTTTTGCACTACATAAATCCCTGTATAATTTATTTTACCATACTTTGAAAATATTTATAGAAGTACTTGAGAATTTTATACATCAGCTATAGAGGAAAACAAAATCCAAAAAATGAAGAAAAAGGTGCGAATAATAATGAAATACGACAAATAACATATTATTTTGATTTATTTTAATAATTTTTAAAATTTATTAGTACATATTAAATTAAATTGTATATCAATTATTATATATTTTTATTATCGCTACTCACGGATCTCGGTACTTTTGAATTGACAGTCTAACGCATATCTACTCATCATATCGACGGCTCCAAAGCATTTACGTGTAACTACATTTTGGAAAAATTGAGAGAAAGCTCAAAATACGATTTATTAAATCTAATTAAACAACTTGGAGATCAAACCATCATTATATTTTAATTTACTAACAAAATTAAAATATTATTAAAATGTTTCTAAACAAGCTTGAAAATAAAATTTTGTTATCAATAAATCAAAAAAAAATATTTTTTTTATTTATTGATAGTGATTTTTTTTTAAAGCTTGTTTAGAATCACAATAAATCGTTTTGTGAGATTCCTCCCCATTTTTCTAATATGTAGTTCCACGTAAATGCTTTGTCGCCGACGATATCTCTTATTTTCATTTTTTTTATCATTAAAAATTTTATTTCACTGGAACTGAATGAACTGTTGAATCTAAAGATAAATTTAGTGAATGAAATGAAATGATTCAACATGTCATAGTAAAGATTTAGCTACAAAAATCTAAAGTAAAACGAATTCAATTTTTAACGAAATTTGTTTTATACAAACCAAAATTTTAACATTAACTTAACTAAAACTAAACTAGCAAAAGAATTCCAATTCATATTTTATTGTATGAATACCCTTAATGCTGGCTAAGTTTAAAAATTTTGCCATCGAACATATCGTCCCATAAATGTATTTTCCTTAAAATAACTTTCATAAAATCTGTAATTAGAAAGTTAAATTTTTTACATTCTGCGTTATTTATTGATTGAATTAATAAAAATTACAAACACTAATTATATCCTTTTTCGAACTTGGTTATTTAAAAACTCAAATCACTGTTTATCATTTAACTATTTTAATATATGAACTAATAATTCTTTGTTTAAGCTATACAGTTTTTATTAAATAATTTAATATCAAACTGAACTAAAATGCTTATTAGTTGTAGAATAAATACTACACAATATAATGTAAATGACATATTTACTTCCAACTATAGCCATATAGTAACGTGGCTTAACTAGAAATTTTCTCACTAAAAGTTCCTTATGTTTAATCTTTTGTTTGCGCAATCAACCTCTCTAACTGCTAGTTGAAATTGTTACACAGGGTTTATGCAAGCTTTTCAGTAAAACCTTCTTATAAGATGTTTTATAAATGTTTATAACATATATATTATCATTTTTTTCTACGACAATTTTTGCTTCTATTGATGTTGTATAACTTACTCCGAAAAATATTTTTAAAGAATATTATCGAGTATTTTACTTCTATAATTTTGTTTGCAACATTAACCATATCTATAGAGGAATTATACAACATTTGACTGTTATAATTTTAAAATCTACTGCAAAAATGTTACTTGGGGATCGATGATTGCAAAATTTTATCAATTAACTTGATTTACTTGTTATTTTTTTTTGTGCTATCATCAATTACAAATACCTCAAACAATTACAAATATGATCTGAGAGACTAGAAGGTTAAAATACAATTTTTAATAATAAGACTTTAAAGATAGATGGATCGTTGACCCATTCTTAAAAAGCAAAATTACCATTTTTATTGATTTCCTTATGTTAATTAGTTTATTTTCTTTGTGTTGTATTTAATAGTAATAAATGTGGGGGATGATCTGAATACTAACATTTGGATGTGATTGAAAAAATATCGGTTGATTTTCGTTTTCAACTAAAATACTACAAATTCCAACAAATGTTTCATTTTTTATTGATCAATGTAGTACTATTAAGTGAAGGTTGACTTGACTCAATTATAATAACTATTTGCGTCTTTGCAATAATATATTTCCTATTTTTTAAAAAAAAAATTTCTCTAAACGAAAAAATATCCCTTCTTCAAACTGATTCCGTAAAATTGGGCAAAAGGTCCCTACAATACAACCAAATTCCTATCGCAAATCACTTAGAAATGCAGATAGATGCATTGAGGACAACCACAAAAGCTGTAAAGAGGAAAGAGGACTAAAATTACATAACAACCAGTTTCCTTTCAACTCTCAAGAAGAACCTAAGTTCCACATCACTACAGGCAGGTAGAATAGTGTCAAAATTTCACGGAGACTTAAGCAACCAAAGATCACCGCCATAATTCCTTCTCTCAAAATGGAAAGCAATTTCTTGGGAGAGTAACAGGAATGTGCGTCTTATGAACTGGTCGACAAATACCAGAATCATGCAAACCAGAAAATTTAGGAGATTTCTCAAATGCAGAAGACATTCTTGAGATTATTTATCCATATCAATGAAAATTTATATAGTTAGAAAATTAGAAATTCGGAAGGGGGGGTTTATTTTGGTCTATATTTAAAAAAAATTCTACTTGAAGCCGTATTTTTCATTTATCAAAGGCTATCTATAAACTAAAAATAAACCAAATTAAAAAGGGTCGAGTCAAAATGTCGCAAAATTTTGCTGAACTTGACTGAAATTGCTTTTTAAAAAGTTCATTTAATAATAAAATATTTGATATTAAACATAAAAAAAAATCTGAATCTAAAAATCGCCATTTTTATAATTTTCCTTCAGAAAAAAAAAAACTGATTCCCGACAGTCATATGCACAACGAATTTTATCTGTAAAACAAAAAATATAGCTAGTCCTAAACTTTCACAAGTGGTTAGATATAAAATAAGCTTCAATTTAGTTTAAAAAAAAAAATGCCATCTCTATGCCATCTTTTTTTCAATTACACCATTTTTTCTTATGTTACACCGTTAAAAATTATTTCAAAAAATTAACAGTATACATTTTTAAAAACTTTGTTCTAATACCTATTCAACGACATATCATTTATGAAAATCGATTGAGTAGTTTTTCTACAATCGCTCGTCAAAATGCACTCACATCACAAAATAACAAAAATTGAGGGGCACCCTGTGAAGACCCCTGGTCGAAAAAAAAAATTCTAAGAGAACTTGTATTTTTTATTTATCAAAGACTATCTATAAACAAA
This sequence comes from Diogma glabrata, assembly GCA_963693315.1. Lineage (NCBI taxonomy): Eukaryota > Metazoa > Arthropoda > Insecta > Diptera > Cylindrotomidae > Diogma > Diogma glabrata. The sequence continues at coordinate 214,047,922 of OY856186.1, forward strand.
AAATAATCAAAATTAAAAGGGGTCAAGTCAAAACGTTGTTGAATCTTCGTGAAATGGCTCATATATAGTTTAATTTTCAAGTTGATTTAGAAAAAAGTTCGAGGTAGTTTTTTTTTGTCTTTATAAGTATTTACTGATTAAACTTAATGTTTGAATATTAATAATTAATTTATGTTATTATTTTTTATCTTCAACAATTTTTACTGTTGCAAATTTGAGTAGGGAGGGCTATTATTTTGAAAACGTACATCGAAAAAAAAACTATTTTTTAAAAATCTGAAATTTTGATATTTTGTTGGTATTAACGAAAGGAAAAAAGTAATTTCTGCTTTTATTTTAGTTATGCGCGACAAATTTTAAAGTAAACATATGCAGCTATGAAATTGAGAAATAAAAAGTCAGCAATTCAATATGGATTTTTTCTTACGATTTTTTAAAGTTTGGTATATGAAAAATTCACATGTGCTTTTTTATTAAGTTAATAATCCTGTACTAAATGTGGTTCTAATAAATTAAACATTTCATATTTTAACACCTGCAATAAATTTGAACCATTTTCTGTGTATTTCTGATTGAGAAACAGGTTTTTATTCAGAATAAGAATTGGAGATCCCAATGATCGAAGATTTTGTTATAATTTCAACATCACCAACACTAACATTAGAAAAAAACATTAAAAAAATATTTTTTTTATAAACATTATAATTTAATCAATATTATAAATAAATACATTAAAAAATTAATTTATATATTTTTTTTTGCCTTTCAATTGAAATATTTATGATAATCAGAAAAAGAAAACATTTTGGCAATTATTTTATCGGGTGTAGTGTTATCCGGTAAAAAAACAGTGGACTCCTTGAGTTCCACTTATGGTTTTAATGTTCGAAAACCGCACCGAAAGAAATTGTTCCTGTAGTTCGATATCTTCTGAAGACACATATGAAAACTTCATAACGTGGTTTTTTTTTCGACCAAATTTCCGCCCATTCAAACAATTCCCTTGCTGTTGATATTTTTTCTCCTCTAAGCGAAGCTCTCCGGGCTTCTCTTTTAAGTGTTCCTCCAATCCCATCGGATGGACCCTTTCCGTGGGCAGTTGCAAAGAAATGCCATTCTGCAGGTATTTTAAAATCATCAATATGTTTGCAGAGATTTATGAAATTCTTCTTATTTTTATATTGAGCTGCTGAACCATCAGTAAAATATAAAATTTTTTTGATACTTGGATATATTTCTTGCTGTTTTTCAATGAATTCAATACACCTTTCCTGGTATTTATGAACTCCAACTGTGTTATGCATTAAATGATCAGATATAATGACAAAAGATAAAACCTCTAGTTTATCATTACATGATTTGTTGTAAACTACGATTGGGTGGATTGTGGCTTGAACTTTATTGAAATGTGCAGCTTGTATCTCATTCTGCGTTATCATTGAGTAGTTTTCTGAAAAATCCATAATAAATACGTATTCGCCGTGACGTAAGTTTTGTTTCGTATCCTTAAGAAACTTTGATTGCTGCCTTGCGATGACTAAATCTTCTACAAATTCTTCCTTATTTTTTTCCATGCGTTCTAACGAATATCTATCTTGCATTAACCATTTCTCATAATGTATTTCTTCGTAAAATTCAAGAGATTCCAAAATCGTTTCTGTGTAAGCTTCCACGATATTTTTACAATCATTGCATATATTTGTTGCACAATCCACTGTATTATTAGAACAACTTAGTTTCTTAAGCAGATCTTTTTCATTTTTTACTAAATTTAAGAGCCGCTTACACATTAAACGTACATTTTCATGTATCATGCATATACAGACATTGTGTGTTCCGGTAGGTCCGGCTAAAATACATTCCTTCGGTCGCAACGTAGTGAACTTTGAGAAGCTGATTTTGACATTTTTGTTTTCTTCCAAGAACATTTCGTAGATGTCGGTGAGGGTCCATAACACCAACCGCTTTGATTTCCTAATTTTTGTTGATCCTTCTGTAATAGTAACAACATCTTTAAGGCCAGGCATTGTTCTACTAATTTCTTCTGATAAGAAGTATGTTTGAATTTTTTTACTATATTTTGTGACAAACTGTGCACTTGTTTGGTTTGAGGCCAACTGTAAGGACCTACTGTTTCCAACAGATCCATGGCGAATTCTACCAGTCGTCTTGATGCATTAAATTCATCCTGGATACGTTGATTTGACCAAAATTTACGTGGTAGAGTTGTCAACAAAAACACTTATTTTGATTTACAGCTGGCATCTTTAAACTCTTTTTTAAGGCTCATAAGCCATGATGTATATTCACATTCCTCGTTTGGTGATAACACTTTAACTGAATCTACTTGAAATATTCTTTGACTTATTGCCGATGTGACACTTGCAATTTTTTTATAACTTCCTGTTGTAATATGATTTTGTTTGATAGGAGATTCGGCTAACCGTCCAAGAACACTGTATATATCTTCTAAAATGTCATTAAGTAGTTTAGGAACTGGTGGAGATATAGTATCAACCGAAACTGGTGATGTATCTAAAGATGCTGGAGGTATTTGAATATTTTCGTTCGTTGGAACATTTTCAACATCCTGATTTATAGAAATAATTTCACTATCGATAGTTTCCGAACATGAAAGCTGCTGTATAGAAAATATTAGTTGCATATGAATTTTTATTCATTTTAATAAAATAATTAAATTTACCTTATTTTAATAGATATAAGTGCGACATGTTTCACATATAAATTGGTCATCACGCAAAGTAAAATTTAGGGTCGCAGCTTTATGAATAACAGCTGGTGTGACCAGTTTCACATTTTTTGATGTCCGCTGATGATTTTTGAGACCGTACAAGTTACAGCACAATTTGAAAGGCATTTCTATTATTATCTTTTCTAAACGTTATGTCTTCTAAATATTTTGGAATATAATTGATTATAAGGCAATCCAATCAATATATATATACCCTTGAAATAGTTTTGACATAGGTAGAATCAGGTAAAATTAGGTAGGTACAATTTAATATATTTTGATTGGATGCAAGTATAATTTGGTCAAAAACCGTTTGTGGGCGTCATTAGAAATTTTAAATGTTAAAATTATGAGTCTCTAATGAGATTTTAATTAGTAAAAAGGGGCTGAATAGACATTTTTTAAAATGAATAAACATTTTACACACCCTTTTAATAATTTAAATTCCTTTATTTTACCACTTAACTTAAATTAATTTTTAATAAGTTTTTAACCATTTAACCGCACAGAAAATGGATTATTAACTTAACTTAATAAAAAAACACATGTGAATTTTTCATATACCAAACTTTAAAAAATCGTAAGAAAAAATCCATATTGAATTGCTGACTTTTTATTTCTCAATTTCATAGCTGCATATGTTTCTTTAAAATTTGTGAAAAACAAAAAAAAAGCTGCTTTTTGAGATATGAGCTTTAAAGTAAACCAAGGTTTTACGCGCCGCCTAGCGGAAAAGAGAAAAGTTATTAATTTTAAACTTACTTATTTCAATTATTCAATTATTTTCCTTTTTACTTGCAAAAATATACGTAAGTCGGATGAAATTTGTGGCACCTATTCACAAAACATTACCACCATTACCAAAACTACGTGAAAAAGCCTCAAAATTCAACCGCGCATAACTCCGATTCAGAGTACTCAAAAAATAAAAGCAGAAATCACTTTTTTCCTTTCGTCAATGCCAACAATATATCAAAATTTCAGATTTTTTAAAAATCAAAAATTTAAAAATCAACAAAAAAATGTACGTTTTCAAAATAATAGCCCAAATATAATATAAAAAAATCTTTGATCGAGGATCTGTAGGGTCGAAGAAGCGAAGCAAATAAAATTAATATAGAAACGAAGAATTATTCAACCCCCCTATTCATTATGTTGAATAAGGAAATTGAAAATTTTAGAAATGGCAAAATATGAACCAAAAAGTTGCCAGTATTATATAAAAATGAAAAACACGTTGTACTCTCACCAATAGTGTTCCGTGTAAAAAACGGAACCCTAAATATTACATAAAGTAATTAATAATTCTTCTTTTTAGGGTTCCGTTTTTTATACGGAACACTATTGGTGAGAGTACAAAGTGTTTTTCACATTATTTCGATTATCTCGTGATTCGTGAACCATTAGATTGATGAACTTAAAATTTGAGGTGCTTATAAGACTAAGCTATTCACACAAGATGGCGGGTTAAAAAATAAATAAAGTTGTGTTCGTTTGTTTTACAGAGGTACGATGTAAAACCTTTGAGAACATAAATTGTTTTATCGAGACGAGTAGGGTATCATATGAAATGGCTTCATTTCAGCATTCCTTAAAAATGTATGTTGGAATTTTACACCTCACCAATTTTTGTATAATTCTGAAAAATGAGGTGTTCTCTATGTTTTATTGCCCCGATTAACTCCGACCCTATTTCATCGAAAATCTTGAAATATATTTGGAATGATAGAAAAATTAGTAGGTTTTTAATGAAAAATATAGAAAAGTGGTAGATACTCATAATTATATTTATTAAAGGGGTGGGAATGATAAGGGGTAAAAACATCATTTAGAACACCGAAAAAAAAACGTTGGTAACTACAAAGCTTGTTTGATTTTGGGTCTAATATGAACGTGGTTATTTTAACCAATGTAGCATTGTCAATTTATTTTAAAAAACGTAACCATTTTCATTATTTAAATCAACAACGGCGTGATCAATTTCGTGTTCAAACATTCACAAATCATAGTTGAATTAAGTAGTTTGTTCATGTTTTTGTTTGAAAATTATTGTGTTTGTTAAAATAAAAAAGAAAAACAAAATTCGTTCAATGATAATAATAATAAACAAAAGAATAGAAAAATAAAAAGTTTTTTATATATTCTAACATGGCTGTTTTATTTAACATTTTAGGAAATAATTTACATGCGTTTAATTGAATTGAATAATTTTAATATTACCTGCACATAAAATTATGTGCGGAAGAAATTTTTTTGTGAATATAATATCAACAACCTTGTTAAATTAATAGGCCCTTTCAATAATTAATTTTAGTGATTTAAAAAATTCTTATATTTTTTTAATATTTTTTATTTGTCTTGTTTCATGTCCATTTATCGATATTTTAATTTAATTTTTCATAATAATGAGAAAATTATGGAAAATTAGTATTATTTTCTACACATAATTCAAATATTTAAATTTTTTGATTTCTGAATTTCGGTCTTTTAAATTGTATCATTAAAAATATGGCGAAAAATGAACGCATCCTTTACAAACAAAATCACACTCATACATTTCCTATTTAGAACGTAAATATACGAAAGCTATCTGTATGCATGAATTGTTTGTCGGATTTGATGCGAAATACATATTTCTAATATAAAAAATTTCAAATACTATATTTACGAAAAAAACGAACCCATACAAACATCGATAGCAGCAAAAACAAAACAAAGATGTACCAAACCAATAGATTTAATACGGAGTATTGCTTGATTCTATCACAAACGTATTCAATATTACTATTTTTAGTCTAATTTTTTATTTACCCCGTTTTTAGTCAATTGAAAATTAAATCAACCACGGCCTCGTTGCTCGAAAATGAAATCATAGTTGACTCAACTACAAACATGGTTAAATCAAATATGTTTGTGATACTTATAAAAAAATATATCAACAACGGTTAAATTGTTAATTTAAATCCGGAGCGTTGGTTGATTCTATCGCAAACGTATTTAATTCCCCAATTTTCACTTAATGCTCGATTAACAATGCAACATGTTTGAATCAACCAAGATTTTTTTTTTCGGTGAACCAGATTAAGTGGGGTGTCATTAGAAAGAGCACTTGATTTTAGCAACATTGCCATTTTTTTTTTAGAATTTTGCAATGCATAGTTTTTGAATTATTGTCAAAAAAGTGACACAAAAATGTTAGTCCCCTCCCCTTACATTTCGAGCATAATTAACAGAAAAATTTGAAAAAATTAACAGAGACAGGAAGTTTGATGTACTAAGAACGAAAATTATAGCGAGGTCTCAAATAATTATATTTTTGTGCTTTTAAGGGATTGGGGTGGGGAAGGGTGAAAACAATCTTTTTTGACCCAAGCGAGTGGGGTGTCATTTGAAAGAACACCAAATTTAAGAACCATTGCAATTTTTTCTAGAATTTTGCTGTGCACAGCTTTTGAGTTATTCTAAAATATGTGCAAATTTCAGACCGTCCCCCAAACCCCCAAAAAAACTTTTATTTTAAATATATACCACCACCACCCTAAATTTTGACTCTGATTTATAGAAAAAATATTCTCAATTTAAGCCATTAAAAAGCTGGCTAAATCTTTCTTAAGTAAACACTTAACATAAACAGCTATGGATAAGATTTAACCGCAAGTAACAATTTTTGTGTCATTTTTTATCAATGTAGATGTGATTGACATTTACTATTGGCGTCTACGATTAAATATTTATTCTGTTATGCGTCCATAGTCTGGCGATATAAAGACTTTACAACATAACTTTATGTCATTTTTTTTATGTTGTGTTCTTTTATTCACGGAACCCTTGACGAGCGAATTTTATTCGCACTTGTCTGATTTTTTTTAATTTTTTACATAAAAACAAAACTACTTAGGTGAAATTGGAGCAAAATGCATCAAAACAGCTAAACTTTAAACACTCACAACACCTTCCAGGGATGAGACCGCGGCAATTTTTCATTTGATTAGAGCTTGTCTCCTCAAGACCTTTCCAATTTTTGAGCTACCCCCATATACACTATATTTCCCCCAGAATATATCATGTTTTATGAAATTAACTGCATATCATGTTTTATCAAAATTGAAGTGTAAAATAAACGTTTTTAATACTCTTCAGAAGAGGCTCTAATAATACGTTTACATAGTAAGCTTTAAAACTTCCTATATAGGTAGAATTATTCGGACTACATAATTTGATGCGTAAAGTAGCTGCAAGTATTCTATATGTTAAGTATTCCCAATACTATCCTCAAATATATTTACTTCAGGTGTATTCTTATGAATTGCAGTAATAATTAACGTCTCTGTTATTGGTGATAAAATAAAATAATGGTTATTCTTTAAGAGGTTTTAAACACATTGACAAATATATAAAAATAAAAAATTTTCATTTAATTTTTGAAAAGGAAACGTCGTATTTTCAAAAATATTAAAAAAATTAAAAAATGAAAATGTTCGCCACAACTCTCTCTCCCTTGTGCCATCGAAGATGGGACGATATAAAAGTAAGAAAAAGGAGCGGTTTTAGATTGGGAGAACACCAAGAAAGCAAGCGGGAGTTTCAGCCGCTCTTTTGTCTTGTGTAATTGTAGATGCAGTAGCGTCAGCATCACATTTCCTCGTTTTCGTAGAGGTAGAAGGAGAAGAACAGGATGTGTACGAACGAGTAGAATGGACATTATTTACAAAAGACGATGTTTCATCTTCGTGACTAGTACTGAAAGATGGTAAGCTTTGAGCTAAGTCTTCTTTAGATACTTCCTTAAAGCAAGGTTTCAATCTGCCGATGGCAACTCACATTTGTTAACCCTTAAAAGTTAAAATGAACAACGAAATGTTTATCATCGCGACTAATGGTTGAGAAAGGATCTTCGTATGGTGGTTGTAGCGATTAACGTACTAACACGTTCGTACTTCGTATGTAAGAAAACATGCGACCAAAGTATTCTTTAGAAAGAGGTATGTTAGCATCGTAAACTATCTCTGACGATGAAGATTGGAAATCTTCACGAAAAGTGGTTCGTAAACCGAGAAAGATTGACGGAAGAATACCTGTCCAGTCTACCTGTTCATAACACTTTATATTTTAAATAAACGTCATGCTGCTGTCAAGAAAATATTTTCATGTAGTTGTCCCAATCACGGTTAAATTGTTTGCAAATATGTTTTCTTTGTTTGAATAATAAACTTCAAGATGAGGTTGTCATTAATTGTGTATTAATATAATTGTTTTTATATTTAATAGACACATAAATTCGGAATTTCCTGAAGTTGCTGAATATTTTCTAACTCATCTCTTACTATAAGCACTACGGACAAGCATCAATATCCGCATCATAATTAAAAAAATGTTTAAAAAGATTTAAAGAAAAATTAAATAAAGAATTAGATAATTATTAATTTTATTAGATTTGTAAATTTTGAATGAAAATGTGGGGGGAGAATAAGAAAAAAACTATTTTTGACCCAAATGAGTGGGGTGTCATATGAAGGAGCACTTAACTTAAGAAACATTACAATTTTTTTAGAATTTTGGAATGCACAGTTTTTGTATTATTGCAAAAAAAATATTTTTAGTATGTAGCCTCTCCACCCCCTTAAATTTCGACACTTGATTGACAGATAAAAAATCAAATTTAAACCATTTTTAAGCAGGTGTAATTGAATCTTTATGAGTTACCATACACAGCTATGAATAAGATTTAACCTGAAGCAACATTTTTGGTGTGGTTTTTTATCAATGTTTATATGTGATTAGATTAGATTAGATTAGAAGGGTTGCACGAAGCAAAACTTGTCCTGGCACGCAAACTCTGCGGTCCATAGCGCCGTGTCCGAGTTCGGTCCCATAACAACTATTCCACAAACCTTCGCGTAAGCTTGATGAAATCTAAAATCAACGGTATTGGCAACAGTTTGATTATGCTAGACTCTACAGTTTCTGAGCCAATAGTCCTCGCTCTAATCCTAGAAAAGGCTAGGCATATACAGAAAAAGTGTTCCGAGTCCTCTTCCTCTTCAAGACAACACCCACACACAGGACTTCCGATCAGTCCCATGGTAAAAAGGTGTTTATTTAGATGTCTATGTCCTGTAAGGACACCAACCATAGTACTGAGAGTTTTCCTTTTCAGACTTAAGAGAAAATTGACATTTTTTTCTGAAATGCTAATAAACATCTTGCTTTGCCTGCCTGTTGATGACGCATTCCAAGAGGCCCTTATCTTGAGGTCGGCATCAGCTTTTAACAGTGACAAGGCAAACGTTTTGGATAGCCCTAAGGCGGGTTCAGGACCTGAATATTTCATGCCAGCTCCAGCTCTTGCACGTTCATCTGCTATAACGTTGCCCGGAATGCCACTATGACCTGGAACCCAGCGCAGTGTGATGTTGTTGTATTGCGCTATCCTACAGAGATTTTTCCTGCACTCGTTGAAGAGTTTGGAAGTAGTCTCCGGGTTGACCAGTGCCTTGATAGCTGTTTGGCTATCCGAACAGTTGTAGATCCTCTTCCCTTGCAAACACAGACGCATAATTTCATGCGTGCATTCATTTATAGCATACACCTCCGCCTGAAGGAAATTTCTTATAACTTGTGACATTGTTTCCTTCCAGGTACACGCCAGCGCCTGCGCTTCCATTTAACAGTGAGCCATCTGTATAGAAAACATAGATCTCGCTGGAGTACCATTCGGACCACGACACTTCACATTCCTCTCTAGAATAGAAGGCAAACTCAGCGGGTTTCTCAAAGTTATATACTTTGGTCATTACGTCACTATGCATATCTATTTCCGGACAATCAGTCCGTAGTCTATCAAGTATATGACCATGACCGCATGTTTTCCCTCTGTTTACCCACGTCCCTGCCACATGCAGTCTGTAGACAGCCTTTTTAGCCATGTACTCTACATGTAGATGTAAAGGAGCCAGACCCAGCATGACCTCCAACGACATTGTTGGTGTGGTACGCATTGCACCGCTAGTACCAATACATGCCATTCTCTGTATTTTGTTTAATCTAGCACGGACGTATTGTTTCTCCGTCTTTGGCCACCAGACAACACATGCAAAAACAAGTGATGGTCTGATTATTGCTGTGTATATCCATAAGATAAGATGATCTTGGGACTGAGGCCCCAATAACGACCAAAGGATCGACGGAATTGCCAGAAATAAATGACAGCCTTATCAATTTTTTTTGTTATATGAGTATTCCAATTTAACCTTTTGTCGAGAATAATACCTAAAAACTTAACCTCATCTGAGTAGCTTAACTGCATACTGAAAAGATACAGACTTGGTGGTGCAGGCACTTTTCTCTTGTTGGTAAATAAGACTACCTGTGATTTGGAAGGATGGACTGAAAGTCCTTGCTCCCCACACCACTCTTCAACCAGCTTCAGTGAATTTTGCTTTAAATCCACCAGATTGCGAGGGTCTTTCCCAATTGGCAGTATGGCAATATCATCAGCGTAACCCTGAGAGTAGGGTCCCAATTTATTCAGTCTCTTAAGAAGACTATCAACTACCAAAGTCCACAGAAGAGGTGAAAGAACACCACCCTGTGGACAACCTCGTTTGACTGAAACTGAAACAGTAGTATTACCCATTTCAACAGAGGCAATGCGGCAGCTCAAGATAGACACGATCCAATTTGAGATCGTGCTATTAATTCCATGTTGAGATGCCGCAGTCCTGATGGATTCGAAGGTGGTATTGTCAAAAGCACCTTCTATATCTAAAAAAACACCCAAAGCAAATGCTTTGGCATCAAGTGCTCTTTCAATTTTAGTCACCAAATGATGCGCAGCTGTTTCCACCGATTTACCAAATTGGTATGCATGCTGATTGGTACTTAGTGGAAACTGTAGTAAGGCGGTATCCCTTATATAAAGGTCAACCAGTCTTTCCAACGTTTTGAGGACAAAGGAGTTGAGACTTACTGGCCGAAATGACTTGGCTTCACTGTAGTTGGTTTTACCTGGTTTAGGTATAAAGACAACTCTAGCTTTCCGCCACGCTTCTGGGACATAGCTTTATGCTAGACATGCCTTGTATAAATGTAAAAGTGATTCAATGAGGCCAAGCACATTATTCTGTAACATGCACGGGTAGATTCCATCCGGACTAGGAGATTTAAAGGGGTAGAAGGAATCAATAGCCCATCTCAGAGATCTTATGTTCACCACATTCTCAGCCAAGATCCAACCTTCTTTATTTGGTGTTACAGTTGGTTGTTCTTTCATCTCAGCAGTGGTGCTGCTCCCCGGAAAGTGTGTACACAGCAGATGTTGTGCTGTTTCTTCCACAGATTCCGTATACATGCCATTTGGCATGAGCAGTAATCCCTTTTAATATTTGGATTCTTTTGAGAGTGCTTTGTGAAGTCTAGCTGCCACAGGATAACTCTCAATGGATTCACAAAATATCTTCCAAGCACTCTCTCTAGCACTCCGAATACTGTATTTATATTTCCTCCGACGGTAAGTGATCCAGTCATCGATATTATTTGTTGGTTGGCTTTCTTTAGAAGTTTCCTGACCGTAGATCTCAGCTTCTTCAGTTTTCTATTCCACCAAGGTGAATTTCCTTCATGATGGAACACTCGTATGTGAACAGGATTCTTCAAAAACCTTGACCATAAACTCTTGAATCCGATTCGCAACATTTTCAATGTCTTGAGTTCGCTTGATTGACGGATCAAATTCCAGAAACATTTGGTTAAGAAGAATCCCAATCCGTAGATTTGGGATTTCTAAAACTGTCTTTAACCACTGTATCGACTTTAAAGTCAAAATTGATGCACTTATGGTCCGACGTGAGAATATCTTGCGATAGTCTCCAACTTTGAACCCTCTCAGCCACAGCTAGGCTAGTGAGGGTAATGTCAATTACTTCCGCTCTAATCGCATTAGAAAAAGTCGCAGAAATTCAAGGAGGTCTGTTCCTCGTCTGTTGTTGTCCGAACTGCCCCAAATTCCATGATGCGCATTTGCATCGCACCCCAGGATCAAGGGCAGTTTCTTGTTAATGCAGAACTCCACTACTTTAATCTTTTAGATCTTGTGTTGGAATAATGCCATCATACGGTAGATATACTGATGCAAAGACTACGTCAGTATCAACACCCTCAATCTTGACCGTCACTTTAATAGCAACGGCGTCTTTGCCACTACATTGGGGTATAAGTATACCAAATATGTCATTCGGCAAGTAAACGCACGAACGAGGGTTTTCCGTAACTGTACCGACAAACACCCTGCCCCTGTTTACAATTCAGGCCAAGTATACAATTTTTATTTACCCATGGTTCCTGAATCAGTACTGAATTTTGAATCAGTATATATGTGATAGTAATTTACTATTGACATTTACGATTAAACATTTATTTTTTTATGTGTCTATGGTCTGGCAATATAAAGACATTACAACACAAATGTTTGTCAATAATTTTTGATATTGTGTTCTTTTATATTCACGGAACCCTTGGTGAGCGAATTTTATACGCACTTGTCTGACTTTTTAATAGCTATTTATGTACCAAGGGCGTTATGTAGGCTATAGCGCCCGGAAAGCGACGTAATCTAGCCCGAGGGCCTCTGGCCCGAGGGATGGATGTCGCTTGATGGGCGTAATATCCAGTAACGCCAGTGGTGCATACAAGATTTTATGATTCACTTAATAAGCTAAAAACTAAAAAGAAATTTAATTTGTTAGTCTACATATGTATATTGATATGCAAAAAAAACACAAATGTATCCTAGTATGCCAAGAAAATAACTATTTTGAAGTTTAAAATAATTAATTGTTGTTTGTACGTTGCTATGTAAACAAATTTTCCTAAATATTGTAGCGTATGACAAAAAACATTGCATGACGTTTAAAATAATTTGATAGTTTTGAAAAACTATATGAACATTTAATAACTAAAATGTTGCTAAACATTTTTAAACAGATGTAAAAATCTTTAAATTGAATAAGAATTATTTACATTTTGTAGACAAAACTACAGTAAAAGTTATTTTATTTAGTTTTTTAGCGTCTTGATAGCGGGCATTATGAATTTCAAATGCCCTCTCATAACGCCCCGGTTTTATTGAATGTGTTTATATATAGCGTATCCTATACTTTATAACAACTTTATATCATTGTGAAGCATAAATATCTTAAAATATCAAGTAGCCTGGAAGTTTAGTTACATAATAATAAACTGAAACAAGGTAATGCAATTATTATTTGTTTTGTTTTTTTTTTTGACTGCAGGCTATATACCACCTAAAGCATTTTTATACTTAGATGCTAACTTATTTATAATGGATGTAAATGGGATTTTTTGATAATCTATCATATGAAACGGGCAACAACAGACAAAAAAATTAAAAATGAACCTAACATAAATATATGGGGCATTCCACGCAGCGTTGCCACTTGGATACATTTGTATCCATTTGGATACATTATTTGAAAAATTTATTAAATGGATACTGGATACAAAAAAATCACAAAACTGCTAGAATGGATACATTTTATTAATATGCCTTTAGCTGTGTTGGATTTCCAAAAACTTTGAAAATGTTTATGAAATTTGTTATATTGTTCGTCTATTCTGTTTTTGTGAAAGAAAAAGTATCAGAAATTGGCGAGCAGTGTAACTAATTTTAAACAGTTTTTGAAAATCGATCACATTTTTTTTAATAATTTAAAAGTCGATTTAAAAATCATTTTATACAATTTTATAGACCCTTATCGTTTCTTAAATCTAAGGAATGTAAATGAGCTAGGTTTTGAAAATGAAGAAAACTATATACAATTGTCTGAAATAAGTATGGGATATGCAGTACAATCAATTTTAGCATACAATTACCTAGAAAAGAGGAATTTTTGGAGGTGACAAAAACTGTGCAAAAAATGTATATGGAATTTATTCATCAAATAAAACACAAATAAAAATCATCAGATAAAAATTTGAATTAATGGGATTTTTTTGTTGTTATATTATAAATAAATGTGATCAGGATACTGAATTGTACTAAACATATATTTTAATTAGTCCTTTAGCAATATCAAATAATCATGTTTCATTTTTTCAAAAAAGTGGATACATTTAGATACATTTTTTTATAAAATTGGATACATTTTAATTTTTTTGAGTGGCAACGCTGATTCCACGTGAAGTGGGACGACCAAAAATTTGTTTTGCCCAAATTTTGGGAATTGATAGTAGTCCATTATAAAACGATTTCGTAATTTTTTTAGATTTTTTGGCCAACCCCTTTGCCGTCGGTGACGGTAACAAATTTGAATTTTTTTCGTGAACGACAAACGTCTTTATTTTGTAGGCAGTTTAACGTGTATACAAATTTTTTAAAAATATATTATTTCGTTAGAATTTTTTCCGTAGAATACGATAAAAATATTAAAAAAATTTTTGAGGATAGTTTTCTCCCTTATTTTGAGGTTTTAAAGTTTAAAATCATTTTTTCGGATTGCATGACACGTATATTTTTTTAAATTTAGTTTGAAATATTTACTTTCAAATAATTTTTATCGTGTGATGGAAGTAGTATCGATGTGAACCATAGAGGGCGCTGAAAGTTAAAAACCACCCCAAAAACCAGTTTTCACGATATATCTTGTGCTGTAAAATGAAAAGTAAAATTCAAAGAAGGTATTATAAGAGAATCATGGTCACTTAATCCGAATTCGGGGTCAAATCATTAAAATTCAAAATGGCGGCTCCAACATGGCGGTTAATATTTTTGAAATTGATGATTTTTGAAAATCGAAAATGTATTCGTAATCTACGTAAAATTTTAAATCAAAATTGTTATGTACAAAATTTTCCTACATGGAGCTATTTCCAAGGAAAAAAATCATAAAGTTTTAGAACTACGTGAAAACCTCGTTTTTTTATGTTCATCGCCCTCTAGCGCTCACATCGATACTACTTCCATCACGCGATAAAAATTATTTGAAAGTGCATATTTCAAACTAGATTTAAAAAAAAATATTAAAAAAAACCGTGTAAACATACAATCCGAAAAAATGATTTCAAACTTTAAAACCCCAAAATAAGGGAGAAAACTACCCTCAAAAATATTTTTAATATTTTTATCGTATTCTACGGAAAAAATTCTAACGAAATAATATATTTCTAAAAAATTTGTATACGCGTTAAACTGCCTACAAAATAAAGACGTTTGTCGTTCACGAAAAAAATTCAAATTTGTGACCGTCACCGACGGCAAAGGGGTTGGCCAAAAATCTAAAAAAATTACGAAATCGTTTTATAATGGAGTACTATCAATTCCCAAAATTTGGGCAAAACAAATTTTTGGTCGTCCCCACTTCACGTGGAATGCCTTATATATAATACATCAGCACATTCAAACTTAAGGTTTCAATATAAAATTCCTTTTAATTGCGGGGTAAACATGAGCATTTATTCAACCCTGAATATAAAAGACAGTTTTGGTGGTTGATAGATGTCAATCAAAATACACCGACCAACGAAGATGACACTAGCTCCAACCATACTGGGTCTAACGTTAATGGTGCTTAACAACACTATTTACATTATGTTAATGTTTGCTTATAAAAATTATTATGGCACTCAAAAGGTTAAGAGTATTCCGGGACCAAGTAGGTTGCTCCACTTATTTTATTTTTTATTAATTTTATTGGTTGCTTTAAGTTTAAGGTATTACTTCAAGTACTTTGATTGATTTGATTTGATATGATTTTGCTTGGCACGACAAACCTTTGGTATTTTTTTAAAAAAGCCTAAAAAGCCTAAAGCCTAAGTTTCACCTTAAATCTGTGTTTTTGAAAGCAAGATGGAAACTATTTTTTTTTACAAATATTATATTGTTGTAAAGTTGTTGCTGTTATTATCATATCTTAAATTAAATTCAGAGTTGGTTTGTTTTAAACACTTTTGTTTTAAACACTGTTTAAAACAGTGTTTAAAACAAATTGTTTTTTTTAAAAAAAACAATGTTTTAAACAAAATTTGTTTTTTTTAAATATTGCAATGCTTCTTATTTGCTATTCAATAGAACTGTTGTAAACTGTCGTGTTTAACCGTTTTCAATTACAATTGACCACTTTAAGGCATCTTTTAGCATCTTAAACGTCACTAAAATTTTAAAATTTTTTAAAGCTTTGCTAATTTTTGTTGTTATTAAAATGCGTTCTAGGGTGTTGATGAACGCAAATCTTTGTTTTTTTATATATTTTTTAAAGAAGAAATAACTAAACAATAAATTCTATCACATATAAAATATGACATAGCCCAATAGTGCATGATAGGATTTTTTTTTAAAATTTGCAGTAACAAAATTAAAAGGATGTTGCCAATAATCTAACTAGTGGTATAATCCTTGATCATGTGACGCACTGTCTTCCTCAATTATTAAACACCACACATAGAGCTATATGAAAGCTCGATTGTTCGAGCAATCAATAACGTACCATCATCAAGGAATACTGCATACATAAAATTTAGGGTTGACTAGGTAGGGATATCTCTACTAGCCAAACTATTAGTAGAAAACTGCTGGAGGATCTGTTATTCGATTTCCGACAGAATGAGGAGCATTTATTCGATGGAGGAGCAAGTGAAATTTGCTTAATTGCTAAATAAAAAAGTGGTAAATATGTGCTATTCCTGTGGATCAAAACGAACATCCTAATTTTGAAAAGGAAATTAAAGATTCGGTGCGAGATTTGTAAAATTCGGTTAAGATTATTTCATATCATTGATATATTAACATTTTTTTAAAAGATACTTAACATAGACTTGATAAAATAGGCTGAGGAACTTTATCAAATTTTAAAACCAGTCGCATTTTTTAAATTTAAATAAAATTATATTGCTTCCAAATCCAAAAAATTGTTGTTTTCAATAGATTTTTTGTTAAAGGTATATTCAATATTGTTACACCTTACCAGCCAATATTCTTATAGGAATGATATCAATAGCGTAATCTGTAATTTTCAATCGCCAGAAACTCAATTGCTTTATTTAATCAAATTGTTTCCCTGTTTTCCATAGTCTTTTCAAGTTGAGCTAGGAGAAAAAAAATCGGAAATACGTTGGTCGCAGAGTTTTTATCATAATTCAAATTTCTGAGGTTTATTTATTTTATTTTTATTTTTTTATTTTTATACAAACTAGAGTAGCAAACAGGTAAAAACCCAATAATATGCTACTACAATTTACAATAATGATACATTTCGAATTTCATTAATAATAAAAAAAAAAAAAAAAAGAAAAAACTATAATAATAATTTATATAAACCACCTTTCAAACTGTAACTAATTGATTCTACATATTAATACAAATTTCAATTCAATTCAGTAGAGATTTTACTAAAATAAACTACTCTTACACTAAGTTATTATATAATTGTCCAAACTATGTTTTAATTGTGTCTTAAAAACACCAACAGAGGTTGAAAACAAATCCAAGTCGATAAAAAACTGGTTATGATTATTTTGCATAAGACTTAGTGGAGAAGCAAAACCTAAGTTTGTTTTGGCCGCCACTGGTAGAAATAATTGATTTAGCCTAGTATTGTAAGCGGGAGCATAAAAATTAATGTATCTTATGACATCAGTATCAATAATATTATTTATTATTTTAAAAAGTAACGTTTCACTGGCAATGATGCGTCTTGATTCCAGACTAAACATACGAAAGTGCATAAGACGATTTTTATATGTAGTTGGTATCTGTAACTTAAATTTACGGAATAAGAATCTCGTGAAAACCCGCTGAACTCGCTCAACTTTAAGGGAATAAATATCATAGAACGGAGCCCAAATGATTGATCCATACTCCAATATAGAGCGAACTATTGAATTAAATAATGTAATAAAAATATTTGGTTCACTAAACTCCTTTCCTCTGCGCATTATAAAACCTAACATCTGAAAAGATCTCTTTAAAATATTTTCTATGTGATCGTTAAACTTTAATTTGCTGTCAAAAATAACACCAAGATCACGCATACTTTCAACTCTCTCAAGTGAAAAATTTTTAATTTTGTAGTTAAAAAAGACTTTATTGATTTTACGCGTAAAGGTCATTATAAAACATTTATCCAAATTCAGTGGTAGTTCGTTTACTACACACCAATCATTTAACGACTCAATATCATATTGAAGTTTCAAACAGTCCGTAACCGATCGAATTGACCAAAACAATTTTAAGTCGTCTGCATATAAAAGGTATTCACATTTAAGTTTATCAGTTATATCGTTAATATATATAATGAATAACAAAGGGCCCAATATAGATCCTTGAGGGACGCCGGAAGTTGGACTAAATTTGTACGATTTATGATTATTATATTTAACATACTGTGTTCTTTCAGTCAAATACGATTTAATCCATCTCTGCAAGTCATGCATCAAGCCAACTTTAGCAAGTTTCGTAATGAGAATCGGGTGCTTAACTTTATCAAATGCTTTGGAGAAATCAGCATATAGGCAATCAGTTTGACCATTACTATCTAACTCGTTATATAGAATATTGGAAAATTCAAGCAAATTACTAACAGTTGATCTTTTCGGATAGAAACCATGTTGTTTAATATTAATAGCAGGACTTACTATGTGAAATATTTTCAAATGCATAATTTTTAGGTTAGCCAATTAAGACAACCATGCCATTAGATTGAGAGATAAATTACTCTTAGGCATCTTGGGACAACTATTTGAGTGGCTACTGATAATATTCAAGAAATCTTGAGAATCTTAACCGTAATCGTTAAGAATCACCACAAAATCTTGAGAATCTTTCCGAATATTGAGAATTTTCAAAGAATCTTGAAAATATTTGAACGTACAGACTATCTTCAGATAATTTAGCGAATGATGGGAATCTTGAAAATCTTTAGAGAACCTTTATTAGTCTGACAATATTTAGGACACTTATTTTCTTTGGAGTTTAGTCACTTAAATTACACATTTTCATTTAAAACCGAAAAAACGAATATTCGTAGTATAAAACATATTTAAAACAAAAAAAACACAAAAAAAACAAAAAAAACACAAAAAAAACAAAAAAAACTGTTTTAAACAATAAAAAACGCGTTTTAAACAAAAAAAACAGTTTTTTTTGTTTTTTTTAAAAAAAACAGTGTTTTTAACCAACGCTGATTAAATTATAATGATTTCAAATATTTCATATATTAATCGCTTGCTTCAAAATTAGTTCTGATCCTGATTATTTCTTATTTGATGTTGCTGATTGGATGTTACTGTGGGTGTAATTCTTTATCAGAGGATGTTCACAGAGTCAGGTCTTATCATCCCTCATGTAGAGCTCGTTGAAATTTTGGTCATTAGATAACCAGAGTCACAAGGAGCTTGAGGTAAGAGGATGACAAGACATATTCATTGGGCCATATTAGTTTCAGGAAACACTCTTTATGAAGTATGTGGCAATAACCCCCAGCTCCAACAAATAGAAGTAGCAAAAATTTCTTTACGCACTGCATTGGGTTATACATATGTTATATTCCACCACTGTAAGCAAAGCTTATATAATTTAATTGAATTGAAATTTTACTAAACAAAAAGTTTTTTCTTGCAATTTATAAAAACATCACCTCGCAATAATAAATTAATCGAGAGAGGGACATTACATGTTTATATTATTCCAATATGGCGTGTCAATCAAATATCTAACAAAGGAGAATTGACCTTTTTTTTCAAAATTGGCGTGGTTAAACAATAATATGAAGCAATTTATTGTTGTTTTTTGATTCGACCGTATTTTATTGTTTTCTTATTATTTTTGTTTCAGCATTGCGGTCATATGGAGAGTAAAAATAAAGTGTTTTGTTTAGGTCAATTAATAATAATTCTTGATTTCTTTATTATTTAACATAAACCAAAATTTATTCTTATCCGTTAATTCATGTATGTAGTTTATCGACGTTTCGATGTATTCTAAACATCGTCATCAAGGATCTGTTTGTTCGAAATTATTATAAGATATTACTACTACATAAATGTTAAATTCTATAAATAGTTCTATGTTACTTACATAATCCACAAGATCTAACAGATAATTATTTTAGTTTATTTAATAAATTATTTTTTTCAAAAATTTTTTTGTTTTTGTAAAATTATTTTACATTTTTTTGGTTTAATTTTCTTTGTGTAACTTGATTTGATTAAACTAAATAACACATTAAAAGTTGATTTGATTAAAATAAATAACATATTACAATTTTGAATAATTTATGGCACAAAGAATTATAAAACATGCACTTAGAAGTATGATTGCTAACTAATTTAAAATTATTGAAATATTTCTATATGTAACCGATTGCTCAATGCTAATTTGTTAATGTACGGTTTATATTTTAATTGTTAATTCTTCGCCGTTTTCTGTTGGGTTGTGTGTTGTTTTCAGTGTTTATGTATTTATCAGAGAGTTTTCTTTTTTTGTTTTTGAATTTTCGTTTGTTCTCAATGTCATTTTTGATTATGTTACAGAAAAGTGGAGTTATTAGATCGGTATCTCGTTTGATGTTGTATGTGTTTTGTGTGTAGATGTGTAGGGCTTCAACTGTTAATCTTTTGGACCAATTATCCTGTCTATCTAATATACGTACGTTATTGAAGTCTGGTATTTGTTGCAACTGTAGGTGGTGCTCCACAAGAGCGGTTGTTGGTGAGTCTGTGTTATGGATGGTGGTTGTTGCTCTCTTTATGTCATATTTGTGGTTTTTAATTCGTTTTTCCAAATATTGTTTGGTTTGACCAACATAAGTCTGTTCGCATTTATGTCCAATTTCACCGGTACCTAGGCATGGTATTTCGTATATTACATTTGTCATTTTTGATTTATCAATCGGATCTTTTAGTTTCGAGTATAATTGTTGCATTTTTTTGTTGCATTTAAAAGCTAAATTGACGCCTGGGCATATTGTTTTAGTTATTTTGTTGATTTGGTCGGACATTCCATTAACGTATGTCATGCTTTTGAATATTTTATTGTTTGTGCTAGGCTCAGTTGGTGGAGGTGCTATACTATTGGTTATCGGGATATTAATGGTGGTATTAATTAATTTGTTAATTATTTGTGGTGGGTAATTATTCTGTATTAATGTTTTCTTGATATGTTTGATGTTTTTGTAGTGGTATTTTGATGTACTTAGTGATAAGACACGTCTTATGAAATTGTGTGCTGTGTTGATTTTTTGTGGGTGTGGGTGTTGGGAATAATAGTTTAGTATTCTATTTGACGAGGTTTCTTTTTGATACCAATCAGTTACTATACTACCATTTTTTCCTCTAATGACTAATATATCAAGGTATGGCATTTTGTTGTTTGCTTCTATTTCTACGGTGAACTGTAGTTTGGGATGGAAAGAGTTTAGTGTATTCAGAGTGGTTGAAATTTGCGTTTTTGGTATTATGGTGAAAATGTCATCAACGTATTTTACAAAGATTTTGGGTGTATATGTTAAAATGTTTAGGGTGTTACAAATTAGCCGTTGCATTATGATATCAGCGATGATCGTAGAAAGTGGGTTGCCCATGGGCATCCCAAATATTTGTTTATAATAGGTTTTGTTAAAAACAAAATAGTTCGCTTCAACCAGGCAAAATTGTAATAGGTCCATGAATAATGCTTTAGAAATTTTTGTGATATTAGTTAGATCCGTCCATCTTTCATTAATAATATCCAATGCTAGGTGCGTTGGTATGTTCGTGAAGAGAGAGATGACATCGAAGCTAACCATTAGTTCATCGGTTTGTAGTCTGATGTTATCAATTTTTTCTTTAAAACTGTAAGTGTTATTTATATTGATATTGTTATCATTAATGAGGTGATTGAGTATATTTGCTATTAATTTAGATAAACGTGCTACAAACCGATGAACTAATGGTTAGCTTCGATGTCATCTCTCTCTTCACGAACATACCAACGCACCTAGCATTGGATATTATTAATGAAAGATGGACGGATCTAACTAATATCACAAAAATTTCTAAAGCATTATTCATGGACCTATTACAATTTTGCCTGGTTGAAGCGAACTATTTTGTTTTTAACAAAACCTATTATAAACAAATATTTGGGATGCCCATGGGCAACCCACTTTCTACGATCATCGCTGATATCATAATGCAACGGCTAATTTGTAACACCCTAAACATTTTAACATATACACCCAAAATCTTTGTAAAATACGTTGATGACATTTTCACCATAATACCAAAAACGCAAATTTCAACCACTCTGAATACACTAAACTCTTTCCATCCCAAACTACAGTTCACCGTAGAAATAGAAGCAAACAACAAAATGCCATACCTTGATATATTAGTCATTAGAGGAAAAAATGGTAGTATAGAAACTGATTGGTATCAAAAAGAAACCTCGTCAAATAGAATACTAAACTATTATTCCCAACACCCACACCCACAAAAAATCAACACAGCACACAATTTCATAAGACGTGTCTTATCACTAAGTACATCAAAATACCACTACAAAAACATCAAACATATCAAGAAAACATTAATACAGAATAATTACCCACCACAAATAATTAACAAATTAATTAATACCACCATTAATATCCCGATAACCAATAGTATAGCACCTCCACCAACTGAGCCTAGCACAAACAATAAAATATTCAAAAGCATGACATACGTTAATGGAATGTCCGACCAAATCAACAAAATAACTAAAACAATATGCCCAGGCGTCAATTTAGCTTTTAAATGCAACAAAAAAATGCAACAATTATACTCGAAACTAAAAGATCCGATTGATAAATCAAAAATGACAAATGTAATATACGAAATACCATGCCTAGGTACCGGTGAAATTGGACATAAATGCGAACAGACTTATGTTGGTCAAACCAAACAATATTTGGAAAAACGAATTAAAAACCACAAATATGACATAAAGAGAGCAACAACCACCATCCATAACACAGACTCACCAACAACCGCTCTTGTGGAGCACCACCTACAGTTGCAACATATACCAGACTTCAATAACGTACGTATATTAGATAGACAGGATAATTGGTCCAAAAGATTAACAGTTGAAGCCCTACACATCTACACACAAAACACATACAACATCAAACGAGATACCGATCTAATAACTCCACTTTTCTGTAACATAATCAAAAATGACATTGAGAACAAACGAAAATTCAAAAACAAAAAAAGAAAACTCTCTGATAAATACATAAACACTGAAAACAACACACAACCCAACAGAAAACGGCGAAGAATTAACAATTAAAATATAAACCGTACATTAACAAATTAGCATTGAGCAATCGGTTACATATAGAAATATTTCAATAATTTTAAATTAGTTAGCAATCATACTTCTAAGTGCATGTTTTATAATTATTTGTGCCATAAATTATTCAAAATTGTAATATGTTATTTATTTTAATCAAATCAACTTTTAATGTGTTATTTAGTTTAATCAAATCAAGTTACACAAAGAAAATTAAACCAAATGTAAAATAATTTTACAAAAACAAAAAAATTTTTGAAAAAAATAATTTATTAAATAAACTAAAATAATTATCTGTTAGATCTTGTGGATTATGTAAGTAACATAGAACTATTTATAGAATTTAACATTTATGTAGTAGTAATATCTTATAATAATTTCGAACAAACAGATCCTTGATGATGATGTTTAGAATACATCGAAACGTCGATAAACTACATACATGAATTAACGGATAAGAATAAATTTTGGTTTATGTTAAATAATAAAGAAATCAAGAATTATTATTAATTGACCTAAACAAAACACTTTATTTTTACTCTCCATATGACCGCAATGCTGAAACAAAAATAATAAGAAAACAATATGAAGCAAGTTACATTTCATCAAATCTATTTTTTGGATACTTCTATCTTTTTTCACCAGGTTCTGGACTATTTTTTTGTTAGAGGGAATTACAATGATGAATATAAAATACGAATAACGAAATGCAGTGCGTAAGTAAATTTTTGTTATTTTTATTTGTTGGAACTGGGAGTTATCGCCACAAGTACATCTGTGAAGAGAAACTCAATTTTAGAAAAATCAAGATGATCCCGTTTACCAAGAAGCATAAGTCTAACCTCTGTCCAATTATCGTGAACGGTTCGGCAATTTAAGCGATAAAATTTTTAGCAGTTATACTAGACAGTAAGATCTAGTTGATTAGCTATATACCGACGGTGGTGAGTAAGCCCACTAGAGCAAGTATACGATATCCAAAAATCTTAAGGTGCATATCACGTATGAAGCAATCGTATGGAGAAGAGCGTCCGGTCAAATGAGTTAAAAATGAAACAGCAGCTCGTATGTATCTGAATAATGAAGCAAATGAGGACATGTCCTGTGTCATTGGAGATGCTTTTCGCACTAATCTCACTGCATTTCCAGATCATGGAATATAGCTAGAGAAGCAACCCTTAGATTTAGCTTGGTAGCCACGAGGAAGGGAAAGCTGATCGACACGAAACACCGAACACAACTTTCCTGTGAAAATCTCTGGCTTGAGTATAAAAATTTAATTTAAATAAAATGTGTCGTGCAGTATGAATTACAAAATGTGGAACAACAACATACAAAAACCTTAGGAAAAAAGAAATAAAAATTGGTTTTGACTGAGAGAAATTTTTTTGCTTGATCAGTGATCGATCCCTAATTTTTATTTCTACATAAAACAAACAATTTTAATTTTTTATCAACTGCTTCAGCTCTGGGTGGCTTGCAATTCCTTTGATTTGAACCTGCCATTTCAAAATAAAATTCATAACTATCTTGATTCTTGAAACTTTTATAGGAGTTAAAAAATTATTAAGATAAAAGAATTAAGAAATACAATAGATCCAAATAAAATTTGGATCTATTGTATTTCTATTGTATTTGCAAACTTTTCCAAACGACCCAAAAAAAATTTTCATTTGCAATGTGGTAAATTAAGGAAAACATTTTTCTTCACAAAAAAAGGTTGATCGAATTTCCTATATCCGAACACGATATCCAAAAAAAATGATAAGTTTTTTTGTTAAGACAGGCACTGTTTAATGGTCTGACAAAATTCCTTAATATAAAATCCCGAACTATTTTTTACGGAAAGCTAGAAATGAGTCGCTTCGGTTGCTCTGGTTTGACGGATGAGATTCGCTACTTCAGGTAAAATCGACTTAATCCCTGCGGGATTTCATTCATCCATAATTTATTTATGGAAAATCGTTAAATCGTCATTTCATATCGAAACATATGTAAATAAACTTAGTCACAAAACATTGCCAGTTTTCATTTGGCACGCAAAAAGAGCGATTATTACAAAAATAATTTTTACGCACAAACGAATCGTAAAACACATTTTACATCCTAGCTATCGTGGCTGAATGTTGAACTTTACATCCGTAAAACAAAATCCCGTTGCTATATGAAATATTAATATATTTTTTATTCGCCTACATATTAAAGTGTTGCTTTACTACTGTGATTTGCGGCTTTAAAGTATCACTTTTCAGCTATTTATTTTGTTGTCATAGCTACGTCCAAAAAAGTAAAAAGCATTTGTATTTGTTTAAATTCTATGAAAAATAAAATTTTTTATCAAAGCAACCCTTAAATTCAAAATTTCATTATCCAATTAAAATAGTTGTTATCATTTGTTGTCATAGCTACACAATAATTTGGAAAAAATAATAAATATTTTGTCAAAGGTTACTTGTTCCACATATTTTTATTTTAAAACTTATGACTATTTATAATTTTAATTTAGAATAAACAACTTTTTCGGCAAACGGCTGTAAAGTTTAACTTTACTGCCGCTAGGGAGTTAGCTAAAGTCTTACTTTTTAGCCTGACAGCAAAAGTAACGTCTAGCGACAGCAAAAGTAACGCCATTTTATTTTATATTACGGAGGCTGTAAAGTTGCATTTGTTAGTTTGTTATTTTTTCAAACATATTGTATAACCATGACAACAAAAAATAAGTTGATTCTCATATTATGAAACTTTGAAAAGGCTGCTTTGATAAAAAAATTTTAATCATACAAATCTTTACTTACTTGAGTTTAATTTATCTCAAAAATCTAAAACAAATTTAAATGTTTTTTTCTCTTCTTTGGAAGTAATTATGACGATACAAATTCATGTTTATAAAAAGTTTGATGCATTAATTTCATATTTATAAAAAATTTAAACGTTTGCCGAAAAAATAGTGTTAAATACAGGAGCTAAAGTGACTTTTTGTGTTTCGTCTATAATTGTCTAACAAACTATAGACTAAACACAAAAAGTATCACTTTAGCTCCTAATTAAATAATGTACTATTTCTTAAAATATTTTGCTTGCGGCGAATAAAAAATAGTATATGATGCACGGACGTAAGCTATTTTGGACTTAATGTGGGTGCAAATCTCGGCTAGCGCCTCGATTTGCAAACTCCACATCCGCCCAAAATCTTTAGCTTTACGTCCTTGCATCATAATGTACTATTTGTACTTTACCGCCCGTAAAATAATAACCCGTAAAATATTCATAAAATTAGAACAAACAAATAAATTATTGTATGAAGTTTATAGAGAAAGTCATGGCATGTTAGCATAATTTTCAAAATGTCTAGCGTCTGAGCATCTCAAAATCGTACTTTTTCCAGTAGCGTAGAAGTTGGGGAGAAAAAAACCCACTACCCCTCCATAATCTTCACCAATTAGGACTTAAAAAAAATATTGCGACGTGATGTATAAGCTGACTTCACCACAGCTATGGAAACATAGTGTTCTGGATATATAATGAGCTAATATCCATCAAATACTTTAATTAAAAGCTAACCAATGTTATAGACTTCGTAGTTCTAATTATAAACATATTAAAGAAAACAGTAGTATTCCAACAAACATAAATTCTGTTGTACGACAAAAAGTAAAAAAAAAATTTACCGGAAGTGACAAACTGAAAGTTAGGATGCAGTACTGTTGTGAACCGTACTAAATGTTTATGTACCAAGATTCATCCAATTCGATTGTCAGCTATAGATATTATTGAGCTTTCGAAATAACAGGTGCTCGGAAGACCCCCTACCACTTTGTTTACTATCGCTAAAAAAACTAATCAGTTCCACGCCATACATATTTGCATCTTTTGCGATGTGTCTTCAAAACTACTTAACAAACGAATGTTGTATGCTTCCAACAAACATTGAAACACTAAACAGGTGTACTGAAGGACCCCCACCACTTATCCCAATATTGTCCAAAATTAATCAGTTCTTCGTCATTTAAGTCTTTATCTTTTTTCAAAGTGTCATTAAAATTGATTAATGAATGATTAATGTCTGTATGCTCCCAAAAAACTTTAAAAACAAAGTGTGAAAAGTCAGCATTTGTATGGTAGACCCCCACCACTTTGATCAATGTGTCCCAAAAGATGATAACTATCTTCTCACACTGATTGGAACCTTTTCCATAAGTTTCAACATGATCACTTCATTATTGTAGGCTGCAGAGTGCATAAAGACACAGAAAAAACTTCAAAAAAGTACAAAAAAAATTTTTTACCGGAAGTGAAAAACCGGAAGTTGGGATGCAGAACTATTGTGAACCGTACTAAATACTCATGTACCAAGTTTCATTCAATTCGATTATCAGGTACAGATGTTATAGAACTTTCAAAAAAACAGGTGCTCCAGGGACCCCACACCATTTTGTTCACTATCGCTTAAAAACTGATCAGTTCATTGCCATACATGTTTGCATCTTTTTCCAAAGTGTCATCAAAATTCATTCGCGAACGAATGTTTTATGCTCCCAACAAACATAAAAAACATTGTGGAAAAAACCACCTGTTGTATGGTGGACCCCCCAACCCTTTATCCAATGTACTGCAAAAGCTGATAAAATCTTTCTCATGTTACTTGAAAGCTTTTACCAACGTTTCATGAAAATCGATCGGTAATTGTAGGCTACAGTAGGGATAAACACCTGGAAAAAAAACTTTTTAACCGGAAGTGACAAACCGGAAGTTGGTATGCAGAAATATTGGAAACTGTATTAAAACCTTATATACTAATTTTCAGTAAGATCATAGTCCGGGATTAGAAGTTATTCAAGATTTAAACTTAGAGGTGTTCGGGAGAACCCCGCCATTTTGTCCAAATTTGAAATCAATCCAGATCTTCCATTTTCAAGTGAACCTGTATCATTTGCCAAAGTTTCATCAAGATCCTATGCAGAAAGTACAAACCGCCCACCCAACCACGCACACCCAGACGTACACCAAAATTTTTATTGGCTATTTAGATAGAGGATGGTCCAAAACAAAAGAAAAAACAAAATTTGGGGTAAGATTTTTTTTTCATGATAGATTGCATTACTTCACACAATTTAAAATTGTTTGAAGTAAAAAAATTTCCGCACAAAACATAGCTTTTTATGAGTAGAAAATGTTTACAAAAGCTGTTTTCTGTACGATAAACGGTTCCGGAGATATTCGCAAAAAAACAATTTTTTTTTTCAATTTTAACACCCTGTATCTCGAAAATGGTGCATTTTAGAGGGTAAGTTACGCGAAACTTTTTTTCAAATTTTTGGACGAGCTATTACATCTTGAAGTCCTGCGCATATATTATGTAACACCCTGTATATAAATACGTAGGCAATATTTTTGCGGTACAATTTTAAAATATTTGCTCCATCAAGTGTGGCAATATGTATATCGTAGGATAGGTCTTGAGTAGTAATGTGCCGAAAAATACTTTTTTTTAAATTTTGACGATTTTTTCAGAAAAAATGGCAAAAATGTCATACGTGTATTTGTTTGAGTTTTTTGTTCGGTTAAGTTGCTTTTTTTCAAGTTATTTGTTTCACAGCTCAAAATCAATCTATCTATATATAAATACGTAAGCAATATTTTTGCGGTACAATTTTAAAATATTTGCTCCATCAAAAGTGATGGCAATATGTATATCGTTGCAAAAGGTCTTGAGTAGAAGATAAGTAGACAATTCAAAATCAATTACAGTCAAACTTCCATAAATCGAACTTCTATTATTCGAATTTCTCTATAAATCGTATTAATATTTCGAATTAAAATTTTGATTTTCTTTATAAATCGTTTCTATATTTCGAAATTTCCCTAAATCGAACTAAAATTGATGGCTTTTGGTGGTTCGAATTATGGAAGTTTCACTGTATATCGATTAATCAAACTCTGAAATAATGTGTTGTAGCTATTTTGTTGGGAGGTATTTTTACAATTTCTATTAACAATGGCCGAATTTCGGCCACTGGACGATTCCTAGTTAATATAATTCATTAAAACGCGGTCGCGTTTAATGTATTGATTATTCAAGCAAACGTACGTCTAAAAAACAAATTGAGAAAAGAAACGAATAAATTTTGAGTGCCGCTACTATTGGTGAAAAATGACAATTTAATTTAAGAACATACAAACTCAGGGTAGCGAAAATCCGAAATTCTACGTTCACGCCGTGATACCTGGGTAATGCTAACAGAATTAGGTTGGTGTAGTTGAGAGGAGCAGAGTAAATACTGCTTATACTCAATGATTCTGCACCATGGCGTCATTGGCGATATAAAACCAATGCAACTCAAGCGTTTGTTCTCCATGTTAGGGGCGGCTTGGGGCGGACGTCTGTCTTAGATCAAGCGGCTCGCTATATAAACGTGTAAAAAGGTTGTTTCTGGTGACCTTAAAAAGGAGAGCGAACCCATTCACGAAAATTTGGGTTGGGCGAAGGGATAACATCCCATTTTCGTAAAAAATTATTTGTCATGAATTCTGTACACAGGCCTCGGAATATCTCGGATTCATTATTAGAACGACCTCGGAAACTGTACGCGGACTACGATTTAAAAATGGGAACCTGGAACGTGCTAAGCCTTAGAATACCAGGAGATCTCCTAAAACTCACACATCAAGTCGAGAGCTACACACTGGATATAGTGGCATTACAAGAACTAAGATGACCAGTGGAATCCATGAAACAGCGAAAGGATACACTCTCTACTATTGCGGTCATCAAAACGGAGGAGAATTTGGAGTTGGCTTTCTTAATATGGCAATTAATATGCGGTTATGCACACTGAGAATCCGCACGCAAAAATTCAATGTAACAATCGCCAATGTTCATGCACCTACTGAAGATAAAGCAGATGATATTAAAGACCTGTAGTTGCTAGAACTCGAAGAAGTCATCAATAACATCCCGCGGCACGACATAAAAATCATGGTAGATGACTTTGATGCTCAAATTGATATAGGATTGCAGAACTCAAAACACATATCGGCCATAACAGCTTGCATCATACCAGCAACAATAACGGCTTTTGCGCAGCCGAGCTGGCTATAATGTATGATCTATGAATTTCCAGCACTTTCTTCCCTCACAAGAGAATTCACAAGGCAACGTGGAAATCAAATGACGGAAGAACGGAAAATCATATCGATCACATCATGATCTCTAAGAGACACTACAAGTGTAACTGACGTTCGATCATACAGAGGTGCTGATATGGACCCCGATCTCATGCTTGTCATCTTTAAGTGCAAGTGCAAATTATCATCTACATTTAATAGACAAGCAAAAAATACCATGCGCTGGAATGTCGAAGCACTTAAACATCCGGAAACGCTGAATAGATATCAGGAAATAACGCATAACATAGAAGAGCATGACATCTCTTCTGAGATGCCATTAAACATACAAGAAGAATGGCAACCGCTTCAATCAACCATTATAACTGCAGCACAAACTACAATCGGAAAACGACCACCGAAATCACATAACGAATGGTTTGACGACGAGTGCCGCCATTCCGTTGAACATAAACAAAAACTGCGAGAAAAATGGTTAACAAGGAACACCCGAAGCTCCTAAACTGATTATCTATGCGCCAGGAAAGCCTCAGCAAAACTTCTACGTAAAAAGAAACGCGAACACTGTAGAGCTGCATCGAAAACATCAACCAACATGCGGCCAATGGAAATTCAAAAGAGTGCTTTGCCAATGCGCGGAATCTGACAAAAGATTTCCACCCAAGATCTACAGCCATCAAAAATGGAAATAATGAACTTACAAAAAGTGAACGTGATGTGCTAGCAGTTTGGCGATCCCACTTCCCACGTTCGCCGAAGCTATCATCGGTGACTGTCAGTGTGGTTTTCGTCCCAACTGTTCAACCACAGATCAATGTTTTACATTAAGGATGATTCTGGAAAAATGTTGGGAGTACAACACCAGCATTCACCAACTCTACGTTGATTTCAAGCAAGCATATGATAGCATCATCCGCGACAACCTCTGGTCCGCACTCATATGCCTATATCTGGTACCCCAGAGAATCTTGTTTCTCTGTGCAAACTCACAACATGGGGATCAAATTGTAGAATAGTAATCGAAGGGTCAGTTTCTGATTTTTTCAATATAACATCAGGTGTTCCGTGTTCGACATGTTAATGCACTCGCGCCCGTACTATTTAATTTGGCATTGGAGTACGCGATAAGAAAAAGCCGAATTGAGACACAAAACCGCAAATATATAACAAATCTAGTCAAGTAATTGGCTACGCAGATGATATTGTGCTTCTCGAACGTAGAACAAGCGATATTAAGGATAGTCTCTCTCAGCTTGAAAGAAATGCTAAACTACTTGGATTATGCATCAACACCGGCAAAACTAAAGTGTTAACAACATCTAGGAAGATACCTCCCGGAAATCTGGATACTGGAGACTATGAAGTGGAACGCGTGGAAAACTTCAAATACCTCGGGTCTGTAATAACATCGTCAAAAGACATGCAGGCAGATGTCAAAGTCCGTGTCTCTGCCGCATACAGTTTTCTACGCATACTAAAAACTTCTGCGATCAAAACATCTTTCGCGGTCGTGTAAACTCACACTTTACAAAGCATTAATCCGACCTGTGCTTACATTTGGAAGTGAAAGCTGGACACTGACTTCCTCCAATTGTTGAAATTTATCAACATTCGAGAGGAAAGTCATACGAACAATTTATGGTCCATGGAAAGTTGCTGAAAATCAGTATAGAATCCGAATGAATCATGAAATCAGACAGCTTGTTGGAGAACGCGATGTAATCGGATTCATTAAATTAAAGATAAAATTAAAGATATCAAAGATAAACATTAGATAATAAAGATAAACATTAAAGATATAAAAAGTTTAAGAACGAATTCACCTAAAATCCGTTTCAATGGGTTTGTGTTACATGCCAAAGAAGATACGAAATTTGCACTTGAAATTGTTGGTGAATTGGAACGTCGTGAGTATAAAGTTTGTTTAAAAGACCGTGATTTCATTTGTGGTATACCGTGGGAACATGAAGCCGTTATTGATGCGATGAAACGATCTGATTCTGTAATTATTATTGCATCTCAAGCGTTTATTCGTCCAGATACCGTTTATTATACAAGTTATGCTCTAGCTTTAGCTATTGAACAAAACAATCATAATATTATTGTTTGTATGTATTCCTTCGACAACAGAGTACATTGGTCATGTAGAAAGGGCTCCATTAGATAGAATGATAAAAAAAGCGTCCCAACAACAACCAGCTGGTGTTCGTCGGACTGGAAGACCTAGACAACGCTGGCGTGATGACATCATCCAAGACCTTCGTGATATAGGATGTTGAAACTGGGGTCAACTGTTCATGGAACGAGACGATTGGAAACTGATTGCACAGACGGCAAAATCCCTCGATGGGATGTAAACGCTCTCTGGCGAGAGAAATAAATAAATAAATTAAATATATAAATTAAATAGAGAAATAAATGAATAAATTAAATATATCTTTTAACTTTAAAAAAAACATTATAAATAGAATGTATTTTTTTTTTTTTTAACGGCGTTCATGCTCCATGTAGGAGCGTTGCCAGGCTAATCAGCTTCGAATATTCACCACGGTCATTCGCAACAGCGACATAATTACCATGGCAGCCGATTTTTTTAAGGTCGTTTATTACGTCAGTCTCCCATTGTAGTCGTGGTCTACCTCGCGGTCGCCCACTCCCTGGGGTACTAACGTACATTTTTCTAATCATTCCAGACTGTGAATCGGCTCGTAGAACATGCCCAAACCAAGCAATCCTATTAGAACGGATACAACCTATTATATCAGGACCCTCAAGAAGGTCTCTGATCTCAAAGTTATATCGGGTTCTATACTCTCCATCGTCTGTCTTAAGTGGACCAAAAATGTAGCGTAATATCTTACGCTCAAATACAGATAAATGCGATTCGTCATTCTGTGTAAGGGTCCACGTTTGTGATCCATACATCACAACCGGTCTAATCAATGTCTTGTATAACTTGAGCTTGGTGTTAGTTGATACATACGGAGATCCAAGGAGAGGTTTGATTGAGTAGAAAGTTCGATTACCTGCAGCGATTCGAGCTTTTATATCTGTAAGTATGCTGTTGTTTGAGTCAAGCATTGATCCCAAATATTTAAAAGATTCAACTCACTCAATTCGTTCATCGCCGCACATCAAATCTTTCTTCTCAGACTCTCTTGAAACATTCATATGTTTGGTTTTATTGTAGTTAATTTGAAGACCAATATTTCTAGCTCCACTCTCAAGCGACTTAAAAGTCTCACTCATAACAGCTTCACTTCGGCCGAGGATGACAACATCATCAGCGTATGCAATCATCTGTACTGAGTTTATTGACAGGATATTGTTGTTAGTCGGTAGTTTCTTTTGACGGCACACATATTCCAAGGCTAAATTAAAAAGTATAGGAGAGATAGCATCACCTTGTCTTAACCCGAAGTCGACTTTAAAAAACCTTGATATTTCGTTCTCTACTCGTACACAGCATTGAGAGTTCTGTACTGTCATTTTGCATAGTGATACCAGTTTACCAGGAATTCCCATTGACACCAGAGCAGACCATAGAGTCTCTCGTTCGAGAGAGTCGTAGGCCTGCCTGAAATCAATGAAGAGTTGGTGCACTGGTATGTTGAACTCTCGGCACTTTTCCAAAATCATCCTTATCGAGAAAAGTGCATCGGTGGTACCTCGGCCCCGCCGGAAACCACACTGATACTCTCCAAACAGTTGTTCAGCAAAAGGATTGATTTTGGATAGCAAAATGTAGGAAAAGATCTTATATGCTGTGCAGAGGAGAGCGATTCCTCTGTAGTTTGCACATTGTAGGCGATTACCTTTTTTATGGATTGGTATCAGCATAGCTGTGTTCCAGTCCTGTGGCATGGTTTCAGTCCTCCAGATCATTTGAACAAGTTCAAACAATCTTAAGGATAGAGTTTCACCACCATGTACAATCATTTCGGATGTTATATCGTCGATACCAGGTGCTTTATTGCATTTTAATTTTGACAGCGCCGCATCGAATTCCTCTTTGGTGGGTTCGTCTACATGTACCTTTGACGCACGAATAAGCTTTGCTCGTCGCCCGACTTGTTTCTGGTCACTTAAGTTGAGAAGATTCTCAAAATAAGCGGCCCAAGTATCTAATATATTTTTAAGGTCTACTTGTAGCTCCCCATCTTCGTTTTGAATAGCAGTCGATCTAGTTTGAGGGCCCTTCTTTAAGGTTTTAACCTGTTGAAAGAAGTTACGCGATTGATGTTCCTTATTGAAGCTTTCAATCTCCTCACACTTTCTCTTCCACCATTCTCTCTTCGTTCGTCTACATAACTTTGTAACGGCTTGTCTTGCCAGTTTATAGTTCTCCTTCGTGGACCTGGTGTTGCGTCCTTGCATTCATTTCATTGAATTTCGGAATGCTTGGGTTTGGGAAGTGGAACCTTATTTTCGCACATACAAGAAAGTGGTCACTTCCAATGTATGCACCTCTAAAGGATCACACATCCAGAACACTCGAAAAGAAACGTGCTGTAACTAGCACGTGATCAATTTGATTTCGAGTGTTTCCATTCGGTGAGACCCATGTCTGCTTATGAATCGATCGGTGCGGAAAGAAAGTACTGGCAATTCTCAAATTATTTGATAGAATGTATACAGAATACAGAATAGAATGTATACAAACATAAATAAAAGAAATTAAAATTGAAAAAAAGTTGTTTAATTTTTTTGTTCATTTGAAATAAAAATAAGAGTTAAAAATTAATTGACCTAGGTAATTTTTTATTATTATTATTGACCGAGGGTGAGAAAATAGCAAGAGAAATTGTGTAAATAATGGCGATTTCTCAGGTAAGTAGTTAAAAAAATTACTTCTCATTAGAGTAAATAAGCAAATAATGGCGGTTTCTTAGGTTAGCAGTAAAAAAAATCATTTCCGTTAAATAACAAATTATGGTTACTATGGTATTTTTATGTAATTTTACAAAGTTTTTAAATCAAAGCAACCATGAAAAAAGAATATGAATTTTGAATTTTATGTTGTCGATCGATTTCTAATTTAATAATTTACTATAAATATAGTTAATATATTAACTATTGTCGAAAAAATTGCATTTCCCACGCGAGATGAAAAGTGAAAACGTACTATTTTCATTTATTTTTTAAAACCAAGTATCGGATGCTATACATAATAAAAATGTTCGCTACACCTATAACATTGGTATAAAGGCATAAAATTACTCACTTTGATGAGCAGTAAGCATTTAATATATGTAGTAGTTCTTATTTATCCTCTCCTCTACATAACTAAATTTTGTTAACGTTCCTTCTAAATACCGACGAAAAAAATCTTATTTTGACTTCAAGCACTGCTACTTTTTGAACATTAATGTGAATGTATGTTTGTGTGCAACCACATGGAGAATTCAGTTTTATTAGTTAGTAAATTTTTTTTATTTTTGATCTGCGGGTGTGACAACCCCCGCGTAATCCAGTTACTGCTATAAACATATGAGTTAATATAAAATATCACATATCATCTGGCAATAACAGTGAGATACTACTAGCCAGGGTGATAGCCAGGGTGATAACTGTATTCAGTCAACGGTAACACCCTCAATCTTAGTTGTAGCATATGCCTTGATGATAGCACGCTATTCCTTGCAAGAAGATACGTGTCTTCATATGGGCTTTAATCATTGAAAAAGACAGTGCTTCACATGATCAAGGATTATGTCACTATAGCTGTATTATTGGCAACCCTATTCTAGTTTTGTTCCTTCAAATTTTTAAAGCAAATTTGTTTTATCCCTTTTATTTTATTTACATTTTCTCTATCCTCTCATGAAATATTGGCCTATGTCATATCTTATATATGTGATAGGATTTATTATATAGTTATCCATCTATTTAACAAAAAATATAAAAAAAAACAAAATATTTGCGTCCATCAACACCTTAGAACGCATGTTGTTGTGGGACCTTGAAAGGTTTATATGTGTTGTCACATATATTGTAATGCCTAATTAATACACAACACATTTTATTTAAAAAAAATGTATAGCATGATCTGTTGCATGCGTTAACACTGATAATCTTAAAATGCACTTTAGAAATATTTTAGAATAGTAAATAAAGCATAAATTGATGTCTGATATAAAATCAATGTAAAGTCGATTGGTCATAAATCGTTCACGTTGGTATTGTAAAAAAACACACCTCTTTTAACAAACCACTAAAAGCATAAACTCGAAATGGCCTAGAACTATAAATTAATGTTTATATTATTCGTATACAAATAGAAAGTTTGGTTAATTCAATTTCATTTCATTGAAACTCTTAATAACAGGGACATTTTAGCAAGTGTATCACAGTTTATTGCTAGTAAATATTTTGTTTACAACCGAAACCAAATATAAGAAAAATTATTAATTATTATGAACTGGAATAAAAACGGTTTAACCTCAAATTGAAGTAACAACAAAAACAATTAGTGGAAAATTGCAAAAAAAAGTTCAATTTTAAAAATTGCAAAACAATTAAAAGAAATCTTACAAAAACATTTAAAAATTAAAAATAAAATCAGAAATAGAAAGTAAAAAATATAATTTGTTTGTTTTCTTTCTACATTCTTATGATTCAATAAGAAAACAACAAAAATTGGTTATCTTAAACAAAAGTGTTTTTCCAATACCATTCATTCATTAATAATACAAAATATATCTGTCATAGAATGGAATGGTACGATGTTAGTGTGTACATGTGTTAAGGCGGTAAATAGTTCGATGATACAGAATTATAGAAAAACAAAGTTAGTCAGAAGTTGACGTCAATCAATTATGAATATCGATTATTATTTAAACAATCCAAATTTATTAAATGTTGACTATTCTAAATCATAAATGCGTATAAGGGACAATAACATCAAATTTAATATGATATTACCAATGATCATTACTTTCTTATTCTAGATTCCCAACATTACCGATTTCGCCATAGTTTTCAGTTTTAATGTGCTCAACATTGCTTATCAAAATTTTTTCTAAGATTCTTTTCGAAATCTACTCTTGTTCAAGTGTTAATCTTATTTGTGTTGCTAGGTTTCGAACACACATTTTATAATAAAATTCTCAAAATTTCAATTTTCAGCATTTTTATAAATCTTAAAATTCTTGATACTCCTAAGATTTCAACATCTTCTTCATACTAAAAGCTCTTCATAAATATTTATAGGATTTTCAACATGCTCAACATTTTTAACTCGCTCAACATTCTCAAAATTTAAAGTATTCCTGGAGCTTTTATATTATTTCTCATTTTAAACATTTTCAACATTTTTAACACTCTTACTTACTGTTCATGATTTTTTTGATAGTTTCAAAATTCTTAATATTTTCGTTATTATTTCCAATTTTATCTTTTCAATTTTAATTATTCAGTCTTTAAAAAAAGTATAGAATTACGGAATACCAAAGATTTACGTTCATCAACACCTTAGAACGCATGTTGTTGTGGGACCTTGGTCTTAAAAGGTTTTTATGTGTTGTTGTGACACATATTGTAATTCCTACTACACAACACATTTTATTAAAAAAAATGAACTTGCCTATATTTAACATTCTTGTAAAATTGTTTTTAAACATATTTTTTTTTTTTTTTAAATAAAATGTGATGTGTAGTAGGCATTACAATATCGTCGCTTTAATAATGAAATGACGTATACGCAAAAGTATAGTTTCGAGATATTTGAGTTTAAAGTTTGATGTGTGCATGCATTTGCATGGACGTTAATTTATAATTTATTAATTCTTACCCCCAGTCATAAAATAATTCGAAAAAGTAAAAACGCCAATTCAAAGATACCCTTATGGGGAATGCAGCGCACCTATAATATAAAAACAACGTATAAATAGCATACGTTGTTTCATTATTAAGGCGACGATATGTGTCACAACAACACATAAAAACCTTTTAAGACCAAGGTCCCACAACATGCGTTCTAAGGATGTTAATAGACGCAAATCTGTTTTTTTTGTTTTTTTTTAATATTTTTTGTTAAATAATGGATAACTAAACCATAAATCCTATCACATATAAAATATGACATAGGCCAATATTTCGTGATAGGATAGGGAAAATAAAAATAAAATAAGAGATAAAAAGCAAATTTGTTTTAAAAATTTGCAGGAACAAAACTAAAATTGATTTGCCAATAGTCCGGCTAATGGCATAATCCTTGATTATGGGACGCAGTATATTTTTCAATGATTAAAGCTCAGATATATAGTTATATGGAGGCTCGTTTCTTCGAGCAAGCTACAGCGTTCCAGCATCAAGGAATATTCATTAGCTAAGATTGAGAGTGCTACCGTTGACTGAATACAGTTCATCCGCCAGCACCCCTAAGATATCACCTTGGCTAGTGTTATCTCACTGCTATTGCCAGTGGTATGTGATATCTCACGTTAACTCATATGCCAATAGCAGGGACTGGAGTACGCGGGGTTGTCACACCCGTGGATCAAAATTGATACAACATTTCAACATTTCGATATAGCGATACAACATTTCAATTTTTGTGATATTATAATTTAATAGGTTGATAAAATAACATAAATGTAAGGAGGGCCCGTAATTCATTTCCCCCCGCGCTCGGATTTTCTCTCTACGGCCCTGGGTGCAAGTACCTATGAATGTACTCGAAATTTGTTTATAAAACTTCTATCTAAATTTTTCCATTCAAGTTTGCTTTATTTTAAAATATGCTAATTTTTGGTGCTGCAACTTCACAAAATATAATTTTTTAAATATTCTATTGCTTTGTCGATCTGTATAATTGGGTAGAAACTAATTGCATCAAATGATTCGAGAACCTCATCTCTATCGTCACAGTCTAACACTTGTTTGCAAAACATCCAACATATCAGCTCAGCATGAAAAAAATAAAAATTTGAAAGAAAAGCGTTGTTGTTTTTTCACTTTTATTGTTGATATTCTGATTGTGCTCATCCGAAATAACTTTAAAAGCAATATTGTTCTTGCTTCAACAATTCACTCGCTACACGATACCCGCGTCAAGAATATTTTGAGATAAACATATGGCACTACGTATCACCTTTGTCTAGATTCTATAGATACTCAAAGGTTCTGCGGTTCGTTGGTATATGGGTAATTCTTTTACAAACCGAATAGATTTGGACAAAATCTGACCGACACATTTTTGATTTGGTTGAAATTTTTTTTATGGGTTTTATATCGAAAACAAACTTTTTTTTTTGAAAAATATAGCGGTTCTAAATTTCGAGGGTTTCGTGATTTTTGGCTTGACGAGTTATTTTCAAATATTCATAACTTCGGTTTAATTAAAGAATAAAAACCTCTACTTTGTTTTATTTTAAAGTTAAAAGATGGTAGTTGACAAAAAAAATTAAAATTAGTAAAAGTTATTAACAATTTGCTATTGTTATAAACAAATAAAATGTTCAAATCGATCTGTAGTCATTGCCCCACCTACGAAATGAGTTTTTAGTATGACCATCGTATTCTACGTTTCATTTCCTATAAAAAAGTATTTTTAATTAATGGAGAAATGATTTTTACTGTTAGAAATGAATAAATTTATCGAGCGCGGGACAACAAAAAATTCCATATATGGTTCATTCTTTTGCATACCAAACAGATTAGGACAAAATGTGACTAAACCATTTTTGATTCAGCTGAAAATTTGCGCGAGACGATAAAAAATTTTATAAATTTTTGTCGACCGGCGCTGGAAAAATTAGCTTATTTGTAACATTAAAACTCATTTTAATTAAATATACGTTTCTTATTGAAAATTGAACGTAGAATACGATGGCCACACTAAACTCTATTTATTTTTCTTAAATAATGACTAAAAATTGATTTTAACATTTTATTTGTTTATAACAATAGAAATTTGTTAATAATTTTTATAATAAGTTTTTTTAAATTCCATCTTTATTCTTTAAATTAAAACAAACAAAAATTGTCTATCTCTACCAGAACCTAAGTTATGAATATTTGAAAATAAGCCTTCAAGCCAAAAATCACAAAATATATATATAGAATTGTTTGTCGTCCCGCGCTCGATAAATAAATTTATTTCTAACAGTAAAAATCATTTCTCCATTAATTAAAAATACTTTTTTTATAGGAAATGAAACGTAAAATACGATGGTCATACTAAAAACTCTTTTCGCGGGTGGGGCAATGACTAAAGATCAATTTGAACATTTTATTTGTTTATAACAATAGGAATTTGTTAATAAATTTTAATTTTTTTTTGTCAACTAGCATCTCTTAGCTTTAAAATAAATCAAACTAGAGGTTTCTATCTTTAATAGAACCGAAGTTATGAATATTTGAAAATAACTCGTCAAGGTCAAGCCAAAAATCACGAAATTCTCGAAATTTAGAATCGCTATATTTTCCAAAAAAAAATCCTCGATCACGTATTAGAGCAAGACTCAAGAGCCAGCGACGGCTGAAAGTTTCTCTGCGCATACCCCCTACTTAGGTAGGAATAATTAGCCACATATAAAGTTTGGATCATCGTGGCTTTGGCAGGAACCAGGTAACAAAGGGGCATTAATTCCTCCAAAGTTTCGTGAAAGTATAAAGCTTAATTTTTTTATATTTTCTTCGGGATAGTCCTAGAAATGACGTCATCCATTGTCAGACACCATCATGACAACACCCTGCCAGACACCCTTTATTTGTAATAATTTGTAATTAAACTTTCGTCATAGTATAAAAGCTGAATTTTTGATATGTTACTAAGAACCAGGGCTGCGGAGTCGGAGTCGGATTCGGGACGAATTTTCAAGTAACTGCAGTCGGAGTCAGAGTCGGAAAAATAATCAAAAAATTTGTCGACTCCGACTAATATTTGAAAATTATATTCTGTTTTGTTTTTGTTTTTATTTACATCGGTATAGTTTATTTTTTTTCTTCTACGCATAAAACAGAAAAATACAGTGTAATTCGCTTATAACGACATTGAAAATGACATCAAAATCCGTCGTTTCATCCGAATGTCGTAATATGCGAAGTGTTCAATTTTTTTATCAGAAACAATTTAATGACAGTAGATAAGGTAGTAGATGTATCTGTAATTGTTGGAGACGAAACATTTATGGTATCTTTAGGTTCATTTTGAATATCTTCTATACGTTAATATTAGCTAAATTTATAATATCGTCGACAGTATCTTTTAATGTGGGCTCTTCATCTGCAAATAAAAATTTATAGCCATGATAAAACCATCCCAATTTTCATCACTCTTGACAGAAGTTGTTATCGACAGAAGTTGTTACTTGGCCTATCCGATTAGTGGAATATCATCATCAGCATCGTAACTCACAGTGTCTGTATCATCATCATCATCAATTTGCAAGAATTCGGTATGTCTAAATCAAATTGAAATACGACGTTTACTTACTAACACGATTTCTTGTTGTATAGCATCTACCAATTATAATCAGTTGTGCTTTGGTCATTTGCCATTTCTAACAATTTTTATTAAAAAATTCTGTCGATAGTGATTTTAAAATATTTTATTACATCCTTATCCTTCAACTGAAGAGCAGAAGACGTATTGAGTAGTTTATGCTACTAACTTAATAAATTTTAGATTTTTCAAGTAAATATGTGAAGGGCAATTATCCAACAGTTAATTTTTTTTAACTCGGTGTCCCATAAAATGGGTGCCCCCAAAAATATTCAATAATATTAGAAATCATCTAGGCCTTTGTATTTCTGTATTGTCCAAAGGTAGAGCTTTAATGTTTCTAAAAAACCTGGGTGATCTACTTTTTCCTATCACAAGCCATTCATATTCGCTCTCAACTTACACATTAAATTTTAAATTTATTATTTAAATTTTTTT
This sequence comes from Diogma glabrata, assembly GCA_963693315.1. NCBI lineage: Eukaryota > Metazoa > Arthropoda > Insecta > Diptera > Cylindrotomidae > Diogma > Diogma glabrata. Next base: position 214,090,012 of record OY856186.1, read on the forward strand.
CTGGGGTCATTTTATAAAACACCCGTTTTTGCGACGTTGCAAATTTCCTTTGCATTGTAGCCGTCGAGTATTTTTTCGACTACGCTGATTGTTAGCTATTAGTCACATGCACTTCCATCAACACTTGCTGACTCATCAAAAATCCCACTCTATGCTCCAAAGCACAATATATGTCTCTCACGGAAGTGAAAAGTTCAGCTTACCATACATTTGAATTCAGAATTTAACAGCGATGCAATTTCTTCTGTTTTCTTTTGCAATATTGAACAGATGTTTCAACAATTTTTGGATTGCTGTTGCTTAAACCCGATATATTCACGATTAACTTTTACTATACATTAACGATCAGGCCTGAAACACACGTTCTGAATAATGTAAAGGAAATGATCTCCGTCGGGAATCGAACCCGGCATCCTTGAGTTTACAAGGCTAGCGCCTTATCAGCTGAGCTTAAACTGCGACAATGTAAACCAAATCACCAAAATAAAAAAATGTCTAAAATGGAAAGACATAGAGGATACAGACCACCAATTGATATTTAAATAAATCACAATTATTTTTTCTCATATCAAAAAAAAACGTTTTTATTTTTTAAATTATCGGTCGCAATAAGCGAACAATCTGTACATCCATCTGTACAAATTTTACTGCAAAATTGGTCGCTATATCAGAAATGTCGTAATATCGAAGTCGTTTTAAGCGAATATTTTTACATAGGAACAAAGGCAAGACCAACCATTACTTTGATTTTATGACGCTAAAGGCGAAATGTCGTTTATAAACGAGGCCGTTATAAGTGAATTTCACTGTAAATTATTTTATTAGTATTTATTTAGTGTTGCCTCGCAGTCGCTTACTCTCTAGTGAACTAATGGTAATTTTTGAATTATTCCAGACTCTAAACCGGCTTTACGTTGAGCCTGTATATATCATCACTTGTCTAATTAATGTCATATATCTTGAGTTTTGTGTTAGTTGAAACATACGATGATTTAAGAAGAGGTTGAATCGAGCCGTTGTTTCAGTCAAGGTTTGATTACAAATATTAAAAGGATTCGACTCCCTTGATTCCTTTTTCGCAGCACATCACATCTTTTTCCTCAACCTCTCTTGAAAAAATCATATGTTAGATTATACCGTAATTTTTTTGCGGACCAAATTGTCTATCGCCAGTGTTTCGAACCCAGAAAAATTTGGGTGCAGGTTCAGGTTCGGGTTCAATGCATTAAAATTGAGTGGGTTCGGGTTCGGTTCGGTTTGGGTTCGGGTTCAAATTTGTTACACAAAACAAAACATTTTTTCGAATTTTTTTTATGAATTCATTATTTTTTATTGAGAATTTTTGAGATCAATAAACTCAAGTAAGTAAAGAAGTAATTGGAATTTTTTCAATTCAAAGGTATGGTTTGAAGTTTCTCAGAAAAAACTCCAAATTCACATTTTTCATGTTTCGGATGAACTCGAACCTTCCTCGTCAGTGCCCGGCTCGAATCCTTTAGCCGACACGATATCGATTACGCCGTTGAGGCGATGACAATTTCGAAGTGTAAATGTTTTTGCATTATATGGAATTTTATTTTTATTTTATTTTTATTTTTTTTTATTTTTATGTTTTTATGTTACATTACATACCGTATTTATGTTACACACATAGTTTATTTTGGAAAAAATTTTCATTTAATTCTCACTATTCACTATTCTCTACTGAAACAAATAATAACCAAAATAATCTTGTTTGAAACAAAAAAAATTCTGCGAAATATGAAATTTCTTGCACAAACTTCTTAAATTTCCTATATTAAAAATTGAACCTGAACCTCGTTTTGATTGGGTTCGGGTTCACATAATTTAAAAAAAATCCTGCTCCGGAGCGGGTTCAGGGTTCGGGTTCGGTTCGAAACCTTGTCTATCGCCGTCTCAAGCGACTTGAAATCTCACTTCTTAAAGATCCATTTCTTGTCGTCCAGCGCTGGAAAAATTAACTTATTTGTAACATTAAAACTCATTTCTCCATTAATTAAATATACGTTTCTCGAAATTTAGATCCGCTCTATTCCTCTAAAAAAAAAAGAAAAACTCTTCGAACAAGTATATCGTTATGTTTATATAGAATCCGTAAAAAATTTTCAGCTGAATCAAAAAATATCTTAGTCACATTTTGTCCTAATCTGTTCGGTATGTAAAAGCATGACCCATATATGGAATTGTTTGTCGTCCCGCGCTCGATAAATAAATTTATTTCTAACAGTAAAAATCCTTTCTCCATTAATTAAAAATACTTTTTTTATAGGAAATGAAACGTAGAATACGATGGTCATACTAAAAACTCATTTCGTGGGTGGGGCAATGAATAAAGATCAATTTGAACATTTTATTTGTTTATAACAATAGGAATTTGTTAATAATTTTATTAATTTTAATTTTTTTTGTCAACTACCATCTTTTTGCTTTAAAATAAAACAAACAAGAGGTTTCTATCTTTAATAGAACCGAAGTTATGAATATTTGAAAATAACTCGTCAAGCCAAAAATCACGAAATTCTCGAAATTTAGAACCGCTATATTTTCCAAAAAAAAATCCTCGAATCCGTATATGTTATCTTTTGTTTTCGATATAAAACCCATGAAAAAAATTTCAGCCAAATCAAAAATGTGTTGGTCAGGTGTTCGGTTCGTTAAAGAATTAGAATTACCCATATGTAAGCAATAGTATCCAGGTTTGGCGTAAAATAATAAAAAGTATAAAATATACTCACAATAATGTTCAACATCATTTCAACACTAATCTAGATTATCATGCCATCCTTCAACAATATACTGATGAATAAATGTGATGTGAATCACTTACCTTAACCCAAATTTAATAAAAAACAAATTACCTAATAAAAAATAGTAATCTACATAAAGTGAGCACATATTTAGAATATATGTAAACTATGAAAGTTAATAAAAGAAGAAAGTTTAAATTGACCTGATATTACCTATAGAATAGCTACCTATAGAATAGCTGACCTATAGACCCAACTAAAAACAATATGATTAGTTTTCATATCTTAGTTTTTATATATTCTCAATACGATATACATACTCTGAACTACTTATGGTCGACTTTTAGTTTTTATCTATAAATTTCTAATACTGAAAAAAACTCTTACGCGACAAATACTTACAAACGTTTAACATAACTTTCTTAATCCAATTAATATTTTAATCATATGATGTAATGACAAAAACCAACAACAAAAATACGTATATAATAAAATGTTATAAGTAATTATATAACAAGTTGATATAGAAATATTGTAAACAATAACGACAACGTAAAAGTTGTACAAAAAAAAGATGAGTAGAAGAAATGAATGAATATGGAGATAAATGATTTATTTATAAACATTGTGTATTGTTAAGGTTGATCATCCCAATAGACAACGAAAAATTATATCGCGCGAATAATGTAGAAGTTTTCGTTCTACAGTATTTTCACGATTTAAAATAAATAAAAAAAGAAATATTTCAAGGTTGACTGTTGTGTTACAAAATGTTAATTGTATTATGAAATTTTATTATTTTTTTATAAAAAGAAAAACATTATTTTTAAATATTTTATTTTATTTACTATTTAACTTATTCAATATATTTACAACTTATGATTTTTAAATATATAATTTTTCTTATCATACCTAAATTAATAATTAAATTACCCGCCTAAAAGTAAATAAAAATATAATCAAAATGCATTTTATTTTTTTACAAATTCAAACATTTTTTTTCTTGAAATTAAACATAAATTTTTCTTTCTTCTGGGCGGACGAGGGACACTTTCTTCTTGATAATTTAAATAAAAAATCGTTTTGTAATATTTACAATTTTACATATTAAATTTTAAAAGCAGATAATATATATTTATATTTTTTAATGAGATTTGTTTTAGAATTTTGTTCGTTTAAATTTTATTTTATTTATATTTTAGGGTATAATTTTATAATAATTTCTCTAAACAAAAATAAAAACAAAGTATTCTTTGTGATGGAAAAAGGTTTAAATGAAAATTTTTTAAAAATAAAACCCGGTTTGAAAATTATAATTTATCTCACACACACATATATATATATATATAGCACGACGACCAGATTATCACAAATGATCCATGTTTTGATTTAATCTCACGAATCAGAAAAAAAACTCATCACAAATTTTATTATATTTATTTTTAATTAGATCGTTATTTTAACGTCGCACCTAAAATATATTTTGATTATTTTTATAAAACTAAAAACATTTATAATATCACACGCATTAAGTGGATAACCCTTTATTTTATTTTAGTAATTCTTAAATCTATTTTCATTTATAAATATTTTTTGTAAGATTTTGCCACAAACACACACATACATATTGAGACATACATAAATATTGAACAAAATTGTTTACTCTTCCAGATGACAATTCAATTCTACAGTATAGTCCACCACTTAACGTGAGATAGACGTTTGAAAGTTATAGCATAGTTTTTTCTGGTGGTACAAATAAAATTTTTAATTAAAGGTCAGTTTTCAAGGCCAACATTATTGTCCTCTAATAATTTCATCTGTAAGTGTTAAATAAACTTTACGTAAATTATATTATTTTGGCAATTTTTTTTTTCTTTGTGCCTCACGATTATCAGAAACAAACACACAAGCACAAAAACAAAAAATGGAATGATTAGATTAGTTTTTTAGGTACCAGCCTAAACTATATATTTGAAAATAAAATTTTTTTTGAAAATGTGTTACTTTAAAAGCAAATATTTTATATATTATTAATTATAATTAACCTTATATTTTATAGTATATCATTTGGTATATTCAAATCAGACAATTTTTTTTTTGTTTTTAAAACAACACATTATAACAGTCCATCAATTTCTTATTTTTGTTTGTAAAATAAGAAATGTTTGGAACATTTGATAACTAAATATATAAAAAATTAATTTTTAACCACATCTATAAGCCACCTTTTTTTAATTTACAAAATAATCATTTATCCAATAACTAAATACAGGTAATCCTCCTATGACACACATTTAGAGAACTTTTTATATTTTTCCCGTTCAGCTCTACATACCGACATCCCTGCATAAATTTTAATATTAAAAACACAAACATTACAACAATTTGTTTTTTTTTTCCTAATAAATAAATTACACAATTTTTTAAATTAATTTTGTTTATAGTTATAAATAAAATGTTTAGAAATTTCCATAGAACTTAAATAACACCTTGGAAACCAAAATATGTTACATTAAACATTTTTTTTTTTCATATTTATAAAACATGATAAAAATAAATTATCTTCAAATAATTTTTTTTTAATTAAATAAGAAACACAAATGAAACCATCACTTTCTTCTAGAACAAAAAAAAATAATATGAAATAAATACATAATTTGATTTATGTTTTGTATAAAATAATTAAATAAAAAAACTTAGTGATCAATTTTTATTTTTATATATTTTTTTTAGTTTATCATTTTGAAATCACTGACACTAATTAAAATGAAGAGAGTTGTTACGTTTTGAAATTTAAAAAAAAATATATAAAAATTTAAATTTTATTTGGAATTTGCAATAGTATTATCTAAATTAAAAAATAATAGAGATATAGAAATGAAGACGAAGAAATTTTATAAAAATAATTTAATTTTGTTTAATTTTTTTTTAAACCGGCCCAATATCATTTTGATATCTTGCAGTTAGATAAACTGCAGCTTCTGTCATTTTTTCTAAACATTTATGTAGACCTAATAAATGTGTTCTACATTGATTTGCTAATTCTGTACTTTTATCACTTTCTACTGAGGGATTTTCTGATTCAATACCTGAATCATTTTCATTTGAAATTTCACTTTCGGAATCACTTATTGTGCTTGTTGAATTTGAGGATGTCATAGAAACGGTGCTTGGTGTTCGAACATGTCCTTTTTTATTTTGCTCTTTTGTTGCTTGTGTTTCTGGCACTGTTAATTCTGTTTGTTGTTGTTGTTGTGCTGAAACTGATACTGTTGTTTTTGAATCAATTTCTTTTCCATCGTTTTGTCATCGCCACCGTTATTGTTACCCCAGTGTAAAGCTACTTTAAATTCATTTAATTTATTGTATAATGTAAAAAGATCAGCTGAATTTAAATCGTCGAGAACAGATTTCGAACTCTTTTTCTTGCCATGATGATGATAATGATGATGACTATGATTTGATTTAGCAGAGGTTGCAACTGTGTCTGTTGAGTCTCCAACCTGTTAACAATTAAAGAAAACATACAAAAATGATCAATATCATCCAATTTTAGTTTCATAAAATGTATATCATACCTGTAGATCCATCAATCGACATGGCACTAAAATTGTTTCATCCATTGCGTTGACTGTTTTTACAAATTTAACCATTACATTGACAATACTATCTTTGGAAAATTCTTGATCGTCATTGCAGGCAATGCGTCGCAAACTATTCCTTTAAAGAAAAAAAAAAAAGAAAATTAAAATAAAAACCAAATACGAAATATTAATAAAAAAAAATTATGCAGAATATGATATGAAACTTTCTCTTTCAACAATAAATTGACCTTGTCATTTTTTTATATCATTTACTTTCAAAGATATTGATTATTGCAGCAGATTAAATTAATTAAAATAAACCATTTAATGTCTGTACTTATGGATTTGAATTCTATCTCTACATATACAAATATGACCCCCAAAAGTTTTATTTAAAATATTTGTAAGTTTGAAGGTTATTCAAAATACGCGTCTTATTTCAAACAAAACTGATTTATTTTCAAAAACTAATAATACGACAAATAATTCAAAAATAAAAGTTTCGTTATTATTTTAAAAAATTGTTTATTTTGCACAAATTAATATATAATAATATATAATATGATTGAATTGATGCTGCGTTTACACTTTACATAAAAGTTTTGAACTTATTTGTTGTGTTTTAATTTTAAAAAACTGATGTTCGAGTTAGTTTAAAACTTTCACTTCATAGATATATTGATAGATATAATGACATTAGAAATATATAAGATCTGTTGAGAGAATATATTTATATGCAATTTTTATAAAATTCAAGGTAGATTTGTTTTCGAGGCTTATGGAAATAAAACAAGTTTTAATTAAATTTTTAAAACGCTAAGATTTTATAATTCATATTTTCATTTGAAAAATCAACATATTTTTTCAAAACTAAGTTTGTAATTATCGAATATTTACGCATTGATAGATGAGGACATATGAAGAGATCAGTTTTTGTTGATTTGTAAATTGTTTAAGTCTCAGCTTTTCACATACGAGTTAACATGAGATATGACATACCATTACAAATAGCAATGAGATATCACTAATCCTCTGCACTATTAAATCAATGGTAGCCTTAAGCCTTCTCGTAGTTATACATCATTCTTTGGTGATACTTCGGTTTAGCTTGCTCGAAGAAATAAACGTTCAAATAATTATATGTGAACTTC
>OY856186.1:214097717-214184799 GCA_963693315.1 Diogma glabrata
CAATATAATACTCCCCTAGATGAAACCTTCTCGTGTAGATTAAGGCTCCACAATCTGAGAAGATGGGCTGGGGTCTTTTCTTCCAAAGAAAATATTCGACATTCGTCTCTTTGCTCAATCCAAACGTTATAAAGGTATTTTTTTAGTTTGCAATGTCCTGTGAGAACCCCTGTCAGTATTCTTAGGTTGTTCCTATAATTTAACTTAAAGCACATTACTGCGCTCTTTTGATTGAACGATCAAATCAACTCCTTGAATTGCCCTAGACCCGCGCTTTTGTCCACGTTTTGGACCAATCTATCATGATTGCTTCCCACATCTTTCGTGGATGGCTTCCCAGTTCCCAGTTCACAAAGGCTCCGGGCCGACAAAAGATGTTAAAGCACTTCGCCTTGCTAATTAGTAGGCTCCTTCATTACACCTGCGATACCCGCATGACTAGGTATTTCAATAAACTCTTACTATTCTCAAGCTTATTTAGCTTGCTCACACAGTCTCCAATCATTTTGGATGGGATAGTGTATGAGCTAAACGAACTTAACGCATTGCTGTTTGCCGGTCCTGCAAGATGGCAACTCGTTTTTCTTAGATTTCCTTCAGGGCTCAAAGTATTTGGTTTTGGTCCAAATATTCCTGCGACCACCCTTGCCCTCGGTTGTTGACCCATCTGTGTACCATTTGATAACATCGTTACCCAGATGGTACGTTGTGGATTCACTGCTCCACTTCGATTTTTTGCACAACTGCGATGTATATTTCCTATCGAAGTTGAACTGATTTACCATTTCGTCTTTAGGAACCTCAGGATTATCCCTTGAAAGACTCTCGATATTTAGTGTCTATGATCTTTCCCTTAGCATTTATGCTAAATCTCAGAAAAGTTTTTCTGGCTACGCTCTTAATCTGTGAATGGAGTGGAACCAGTCCTAATAGCATTTTCATTAACGCGGTAGGAGTTAGGACATGTCATTATTGCCCCCGTTATGTAGATACACGTCAGCCACTGCACCTTTTCCAATTCAGTATTTCCAGCATTAAGCTGGGGCCCTATTCCCGAACACATAAATGTCATCACAATATTGTAAATTCACACAATATTGTAAATTCACACAATATTGTGAATTTCGTATTATGTAACACCAATTTGGTGAAAATTCAACACAATATTGTGAATCGGGCAAGAACAATATAGTTACTGTCAAAATCAAAATTTTGCTTTATGTTTTGTGTGTTGACTTTTTTATACAAATTTCATCGATTGGCGTAAAAATTAATTTATAACGCAAAATTAAATCTTTAATATTAAATAATCATATTTTTATATAAATATCATTAAAACATATTTATTACTTCGGTCTGAAAGACCTAAGTATTACATTCATGAGCTCAAAGTGAAATTCTTACCCCCACTTTTTTTGGCATTTCTCGACGTTTTAGGACCTACTGATTCTAAAAAAGCAAAAAAAAAAAAAATGTGTGTCTGTCTGCCGGCCGGCCGTCCGTCACAACCGACGAAATCTAGAAAACCGCTGGACGGATTTCAAATTTTTTTTTTCTAAAAATAGGTTTACTCAATGGGAAGAGCCGAAAGGACGATGTGTTTGATAACTGTACCGGAAGTGTGTCAAAAAAATCGTCAAGTGTGTCAAAACAAGGAAATTTGCATATTTTTTGGTTAAAAAACGTTCATTTTAAGTGATTACGAGTAGAAACATTGAATTTGGAGAAATCTTGATGGTCGGGATTGGTATGTGAGACCAAAATCTAGATTATTGCATTATAAGTTTGTCAAAAAAATGTTGTCAAGTGTGTCAAAAGAAAGATTTTTATTTATTTTTTTACCTAATTTTTTTGAAAAAAAATAAAATTATTGTTTGTTTGAAATGAGTTTTATTATTATTATTGAGAATTATGGCATTATAAGTTTGTCAAAAAAATGTTGTCAAGTGTGTCAAGAGAAATTTTTTTTTATTTTTACCCAATTTTTTGGAAAAAATAAAATTGTTTGAAATGAAATTTTATTATTATTATTGAGAATTATGGCATTATAAGTTTGTCAAAAAATAATGTCAAGTGTGTCAAAAATAATTTCATTTATTTTTTAGCCAATTTTTTGGAAAAAAAAATGTAGCTGTTTTTATGACGTAAATATAATTGAAAATGAAGTTGGACATGGACATTTTTGAATTTGTTATAGTTTTTGAAATATTTTTGGAATTTTGAAAAAGTTTGTATTTTTGATTTTGTAATAATTTTTACATTATTTTTAGAATTTTTGAAAAAGTTTTAATTTTTGATTTCGTAAGAATTTTTGGAATATTTTAAGAATTTTGAAAAATTTTTAATTTTTGATTTTATTATAATTTTTGGAATTTTGAAAAAATTTTCAACTTTTGATTTTGTAATAATTTTTGCAATATTTTTAGAATTTTGGAAAAAGTTTGCATCTTTAAGAATTTTTGGATTATTATTGGAATTTAGAAAAAGTTTCAATATTTGATTTCATTCTAATTTTTGGAATATTTTTGGAATTTTGAAAAAGGTTTCAATTTTTGATTTTGTTATAATTTTTGCAATATTTTTAGAATTTGGAAAAAAAATAGAATTTTTGAATTTTATATAGATATATATTTAGAATTTTGAAAAAAGCTTCATATTTTGATTTTGTAAGAATTTTTGGAATATTTTTAGAATTTTGAAAAATTTTAAATTTTTGATTTTATTATAATTTTGAAAAAAGTTTTAATTTTTGATTTTGTAATAATTTTTGCAATATTTTTAGAATTTTGGAAAAGTTTGAATTTTTAAGAATTTTTGGAATATTATCGGAATTTAGAAAAAGTTTAAATATTTGATTTCATTCTAGTTTTTGGAATATTTTTGGAATTTTGAAAAAGTTTGATTTTATTTAATTTAACAAAATTTTTGGATTTGGATTATAATTTTCCGGCAACGTATTGACATTTCGTGTTAGTTTTGTAATAAGTTTTTAAACAGATATAAAAAATACTTGTACGTTAACAAAGAGTTATGTTTGATATACATCGCTGCCCAAAACTAAAAACCATGTCCTCGTGAAAGTTTTTTGCCGAAAACTATATCAAAATCCTTTACCCAGACCGAAGTCTTGATATCTCAGAGCTGTGAGATTTCAGCCCCTCCATATTTTATTAAATATATTTTTATTTTATTTTGCATCTTTTAAGATTAAAAAAGTTAGTTGTCAAAAGTACGAATCTAGTACCAAAAATCTGTTATAATTTTGTACAAATTTGTTATAATTTGTTTGACATAAATATGAGTTACAGAATACCATTATTAAAGTTGTTAAGCATTTTGGTGAAATTGACAATATTGTCGATTGGCAAATATGTGTTCGGGAATAAGGCCTCTGGACTCTTTTGTGCCATGCGACCGTTCCGTAAGTTATGGCTGGTCTCACTATCAACATCCACCTTAAAATACTTGCGCTGCATCCCCATGTTTTACGGCTTTGCATACCACTGCTTTCATTTGGTTTCTCCACAGGAGTTAGCTATCGACAATTACTCCAGAAATTTAGTCTCCTGTGCAGATTTAATTATGGAACCCCTCATGATGATGGGTTTCATGTTGAGTTTTCTTTTCTTGGTGAATGGGATCAACGTAGTTTTACTCAGTTTTAGTCCCACAGATGTGGACCAAGTATCTACCAGATTCAGTCCCCTCTGTAAAATCCGCGTGCCCAAAACATTGAATGCCCTGGTTACTTAATAAAGCCAGTATTTCATCAGCAACGCAACTAGGCTCCAAATGAGGGGTGATAAGATTTTGTTCCATACATGACTTTGCTTCTGAGTCTAAACTAACTAACGTTCCTGTACTTCAAGTCTCAGTTTTGTCCCAACTTTATTTTAGATTTATATTGCCAAACATTTCAAAATCACGACTAACCCAAAAAAGTTTTGCAGATCCTAGCTCGTAGCACGAGCTATTCATTCCCTATTTTAAAGGCCCAGAGAGACGCTGCCATAAATTTAAATGAGTGGCTATCAAAACCTGATGAATTTTAATCCCACACATTTGTTGATTGTTTACAGTTCACATGAGTTCCTCAATGATCTTTCAATTAGTATGTGTGACGAATAAATAGGTGAATGTATAAGCATTCGTTTATTGAGTGTACTTGGGATTGTTCGTAAATTCGAACTCCTCAAAAATTTAAATAATGGGGGTCTATTAAATAAAATCTTCTATCAATAAATTTCTGCTATTCTTCTATTTTTTGTATGAAGTTTTTTATAACAGTAAAATTAAATTTCATACAAAATATAGAAAAACTGCGGAAATTTTCGGGAAAAGATTTTACTGAATAGACCCCAATATTTCAAACCATTTTAATGACGCGACATTTATATTTTTAAATTTGTTCCTGTATGCAGTATTCCTGTCAGGTTTAAGTCGCTGTATCTGTTTCCATACTGCCTTTTTGCACTCTTCAAGTGCTAGCCATACGAATTGTGAGTAATCAAAATTTCAAATCAAATCTTGATTCCCTATAACATCGTTACATTGTTGGTAATCTCGTTGTTTTTAATAAATATCGTCACCAAGGTTACTCAGATAAAATCGAATGCATCATTACTGAAATACATCTTTTCTTTACATCTATCACGCGTCAGTAAGACGATCCCAGACTACCAAATGATGGAATGCAAAGCGATTTTCTTGTCCGAACTACACATAAATGGAATGATTCAACCAAAATCTAAATTGTTTTTCATTCGCAATTCTTTGTGGTGTTTTTCGGTTGACATTGCCCTTGTCTAGCAAACTTAAAATATATGTCCCATTTTTTCTGGTCAAAGTGTTGAATTGAAAATAATCTGAAGTTTTTACTCATAAATACAAAATTGATGACAAAGAAATACAAGATCTGTTTGATAGAATAAATATGACTACAAATTTTACAAATTTGAAGGTAGATTTGTTTTTCAAGGATTATGGAGAAAAAAACAAGTTATAACTATAAATTTTATAATGTTTTGATTGAAGCTTATATGATGAAACATTTAATTTTAATTGTCACCACCAGTTTTTGCGTCATCATTACTGATAAGCAAAAAACAATCTAAAGTTATAAACTAGACTATTCAAGTCGGTAAAAATTACAAAAACCAAATTCCCAGTTTTGTGTTACAATACAATGCAAGTATATACTAATTTTGTGAAGTAAAAATGGAAAACGTTCCAGTACAAAAACATACATTAGAATTCCACATAAAATAAAATACTAGAGCTACCAAAATCGATAAATACATACATACTAGGTTTTACATACAATACCGATACGTCGCTGCACAAAATTGAAACGATTTCTAAGCGATTTAGCTTGTTTGTTTTGATTAGGTTTATTAATGTAATATAAAATCATTGAAACAACCTAAACGATAACTTAAACTACGTAAAATTATATTCTTAAACTATCGAAATTAAATTGATTGGAATTCACTGCAATAAAAAAACTTTCTATTTAAATTTATTATTTTAATTTGATTAGCGACGAACAATTAATTAGATTTAGAGCGGGAAACGTTTGTTCTGACAAATTATACACTATACTTTTCTAGAGTATTTAACTTTTCATTTAGTGAAGAATCATTTGAATTTGTTCAATTCGAAAGTATGTATATTATTGACTTACTCTCAAAAAAAACTTTCAGTTTATTACATAAAAAAACTCTTCCTCGTGTTTCGTGTAATAATAATTCAAAATTTTATCAATATACTACTGATTCGAATTTTTGAATAATAAAGCCGATATCAATTGCGCCAGAGGGCAAAGTCGATTGTTGTTTTAAAGTTGAAACTTCATCATTATTTATTGCAAAACAATCAATAATGACTCGTGACAACCATTATCGGTATGAACTATTAGCGGTAATACCTTTACCGGTATTGGAGAAACCCTTTTGCTGTATGGCATATCAAGAAAAATGTTTAGTTTATAAATAAAGGAGTAACTGACAAATTGGAGATAACTACTTAGTAATGTTAAAAGGTGTTCCAAAATTTATGTAACATCCCAGGGGTAGGACCTGCCAATGTTAAACAACGGACCAATCTCGGGCCAGTATTGGCGAGCCAAGCCATGTTTAGTTAGCTTTGGGCCAGGTCTGGGCCTGATGTAAAATCAGTTTATTATATTACGTGTTATTAACCAGTCTAATGCATTGTAAACATATACAGAGCGTATTAAGTTTATCTTTATTTTAAATATTTCATCTCCTAAATTATTTTATGATGTTCCGGGTTTTAACCTTTTTAGACATGATCGTATTGGTAAGGCGTGTGGTGGTGTAGCTTTTTATGTTCGTCAAGGTTTGAATGTTAAAGTTCTAAGTAAATCTTCTTATTCTTCTTCAACTAAACTTGAGTATCTATTTATTGGAATTTCGGTTGTAGGATCCAAAATATTGGTTGGTACTTTTTATAATCCACCCCCAGTTCGTGTTGGTGATGTTCATCACAATATAGTCATTCCATTCTTATGGGTGATTTAAATTTCGATATGTGCTCTTTAAATCCCACACTACCAATAAGAAATTTTAAAAATCTCTTAATTTCTTCTGCTCTTTATTCGGTTCCTTATGGTCCTACTCGATTAGCAGCTCATCTTGATCTCATTATTATTCCTGAGGTTAATAGATCAAGGATAATGATGTTTGGTCAATCTGCACTGCCTGGTATTGCTGATCATGATCTTGTTTATATGTCTTATAATCACAGACTACCAAAACCACCAAATAATTTTCACTTTGTTCGAGATATGTCAGGACTGAATTTTGAATTACTCCATCAGACCATCTCACAACAACCGTGGGATCAGATCTATCATATTCTTGATTGTGATTCCCAAGTTAAATTTATCACTGAATTAATATTACATCTTTATTATATGTGTGTACCTATGAAACGAAAATTGTTTTCTAAAAACACTTCCACTCCTTGGATGAATCAACAAATTTTATATTGGATTTCTATTCGTGATAAGGCCTATAGAACCTGGATAATCAGTCGTAATAACAGTGATTTAATTATATATCGTAAATTTCGTAATAAGGTTACTGATCTCATTCGTAAAGCCAAAGTAAATTATTTCTCGAATTTTCTAAATCAGAGTAACCAAAATGTGTGGAAAACTTTACGTTCACTGAATCTTTATGAGTCTATTTCAGTTAGCTCAGATTCCAAATATTCTGTTGATGATTTCAACGACTATTTTACATCATTAAAAACATCTCCCGCTGTTCTTCCTCTACCATATGCTAATATTGATAATCCCAACGCTTTTAGTTTTATTCATGTTACGGAATCTGATGTATATTATGCATTATGTTCTATTTCTAGTAATGCGATCGGTTCTGATAATATTAGCCTTAAATTTTTGTTAATCATCTTTCCATATATATTGCCCTTTATAACTTATGTTTTTAACTCTTGTATTACTAAAAGTGTTTTTCCATATGATTGGAAACACTCGACTGGAAACACTCGATTGGAAACACTCGACCTATACCGAAAACTAAAGAACCCTCTTCGATTGGTGATTATCGTCCAATAAGTATTTCACCAGTATTATCGAAAGTTTTTGAAATGTTGCTTAAAAATCAAATGGAAAGTTACATTGAGGGTAACAATTTATTATATGGTTTTCAATCAGGGTTTCGTAAAAACTATAGTACTTCTACTGCGCTTTCTAAAATAGTATTTGACATTGGAAGTAAACTCAATGAATCTAAATTTTCTATTTTAATTCTACTAGATTTTACGAAAGCCTTTAATTCAATTGATCATGCTTGCCTGGTACAAAAATTATGGCTTTATTTTGGTTTTTCTCCACTTGCTGTCCGATTCCTGGTCTCTTATCTGTCTGATCGACGTCAAAGTGTGCGTATTGGTGATAACTTGTCGAATCCTCTTCCGTTATTTTCTGGTGTACCTCAGGGGTCTATCTTGGGGCCATTGTTATTTGCTTTGTATATAAATGATCTACCTTATCATATTAACTTTTGCTCATTTCATTTATATGCTGATGACAGTCAAATGTATCATTCTGCTCCGCTAAAGGATATTAATTGTGCATTTGATCAAATCAATGAAGATTTAGCTTCTCTTTCTAGGTGGTCTAGTTCTAATGGACTCTCACTTAATGCTATTAAAACACAGTGTATTTTTATATACAAACGTCGCCTTGTCATTGTGTTACCTCCATTGTTCTTAAATGGTGTCCAACTTCAATTTACTGACACTGTGAAGAATCTTGGCGTAACTTTTAATAATACTCTTACATGGTCTGATCACACTAATCAAGTTTGTCGTAAAGTAAATTTTTCTCTACATTGCTTGCGTCAATTTCAACACTTTATTCCTTTAAATATACGCTTGCTGTTTATCAAAACGTTAATTGTACCACTCTTTACATATTGTGATGTTCTGTTTTACAATTCTGACTTTGATTCTAAAAGATCGCTCCAAATCGCATTTAACAATTGTACAC
The DNA here is from genome assembly GCA_963693315.1 of Diogma glabrata. Taxonomy (NCBI): domain Eukaryota; kingdom Metazoa; phylum Arthropoda; class Insecta; order Diptera; family Cylindrotomidae; genus Diogma; species Diogma glabrata. Next base: position 214,106,257 of record OY856186.1, read on the forward strand.
GTTATGTATATAAACTTAAACGATATGATCATGTCTCAAATTATGCTTCCCATATACTCGGTTGCTCTTTCTTCTCTTATTTACAGTACCGTATGTGTTGTTTTTTATTTAAAATTTTGCATGTTCAGCATCCGTCTTATTTATCTTCCTTATTACAGTTCGGTTCTTCCATGCGAACACGTAGACTTCAGTCTCTTAGTAGCAGATACTCTTGTAAACAATTCTCAGACTCTATTTTCGTTCATGGTATTAAAATCTATAATAATCTTCCTGATCATATTAAATGCTCAAATACTCTTGGCATATTTAAAAGAAAGTGTTTTAGTTACTTTGTCGAATTTATTTAAATATATAAGTTTTTTTTTTTTATTGTTATGAATTTCAATATTTTATGTTAGTATTAAGTAGTTATTATATTTCATTCTAAGCATTTTATTAAGCATTTATTATATTTCTTCTAAATTATTCTCCTATCATTTATTACTTTTTATTATGTTTATCACTCAATACAGACTTTGAGAAGGTTTGCCTTACCTGTATTGTGTTATATTAATAAATAAATATATGTTACTCTTCTCACAATCTCTTTCCACACATTTAAAGGTCTGAAAAAAAAAAAATTAGTTTGGTAGACCTGTCCCAAGTCTTATTTGCCAGACTTGGCCCAAGCCTGGTTTGCAAGATTTGGCCCCAGGACATCAGTCCAAGCTTGGGCCGTTTGAAAATGTTAAGCCTGGCCCAACCCCCCAAAAGCTATGGCGCGATCTTGGCCCCTTAGCTTTTTCTTACCCGGGATTTGAATTGTCCGTCATCTTTACGGTAGAGGGTTTGCAACACTAAAAAGTCAGACAAGTGCGAATAAAATTCGCTCGTCAAGGATTCCGTGAATGTAAAGAAAACAATATCAAAATAATTAACATAAAGTTGTGTTGTAAAGGGTTTATATTGCCAGACCATAGACACATAAAAATTAAATGGTTCATCGTAAATATCAATAGTATATGTCAATCTCATCTAAATTGATCGAAATGATATAAAAAAAAATATTACTTTAGGTTAAGTGATATCCATAGTTAAATGATATCCATAGCTATTTATGGTAGCTAAGGAACGACTTAATTCTGTTAATCAACGACGAAATTTAGGGGTTGAGTGGTGTTAACACTAAAAATAGGACTTTTTTGACAATAATTCAAAAACTGTGCATCGCAATATTCTAAAAAAATTGTAATGTTTCTTAATTTTTGTGCTCTTTCAAACGACACCCCACTTGACCGGGTTTAAAATGGTGTATTTACCCCTTCTCATATCCCCCTTAATAAATATAATTATTAGCTACTTCACTATATTTTTCTTTAAAAACCTACTAATTTTTCTATCATTCAAAATACTTTTTAAGATTTTCGATTACTTAGGCTCGGAGCTAATCGAGGAAAGAAAACATACAGAAAACGCAATTATTTAGAATAACACAAAAAATGGTGGGGTGTAAAATTCCAAAATACATTTTTTAGAAATACTACTACTTTAGAAATACTACTGCTTTAGAAATACCCTTTCATATGCTACCCTACTTGACTCGATGTAAAAATGTATTTTTTCAAAGGCCTCACATCGTATAACGTCACCCTTTAGCAACGCGATATTAATTTTGTTTTGGTGGAGGGATGGAGCCTTGCAGTGCATTTCCTTACCTCAATCTCCTTTGTTTCTCTTATACTAACACTAACACAATTATAACTGGTAGTCACATAACACACAATCACTAATTGTCTTAAAATCGAAGAAAATCCCCTTACAATACCGCCCAAACCTTCATTCAACCATTCCCAAAAGCAACTAAAAATTTAATTAAAATAATAATTAAAATAATAATTAAAATAATAAATAAAATTTTTCAAATATTTGAGAGACATTATAATAAATTATAATATTATATAATTATAATAATAACTATAATTATAATTGTAATAATAACTATAATTATATTACAATAACTATAATTATATTACAATAACTATAATTATATTACAATAACTATAATTATAACTATAATTATAATAATAATAATAATTATACAATTATAATAATAAATTATAATAAGACATTATAATAAATTATTATTAGGCATATATACATGTATAAATATACATTAATTAAAATATTATTTTTAATTTTGGTTCCAATCGTTTCTCACCCTTTCTAATTCCAATCCCAGCTGTTCTTCAATATTTCCTGGCTCAGATTCCAACTTGTTTGGCTTGGTGCGGCTTGTGTCTCAATTTTTCTTTAGTGATGGTTTCCCCTATGTAGCACCTGAGAGGTATCTTCTCCGACTTTTCAAACTAAAAGAGACTCTTCACTCCATCATCAATTTTATTTATAGTCTCGTTTCCTAATTTCCCCAATCCATTATTTCCGGCAAGATTTTTATAATCATGTCTTGCATGATGTACACATAAAATATTCCAGACATTTTCTGTTCTAATTTATAATTTCCCTTTATTTTTATTGAAATTACCAGATATGGTTAAGGTAGATGTTGTTTTTCTTTAAAACTTTTATTCCTACAGGCATTTGATATTCTTCTTTATCGATTTCCACTTTACATTTTTTTAATCAGATTTACAAAATATCAGCTGGTGTATATGAATGTATATATAGATGTAACATGTATTGGTTTTAATTATTTCGTCTTTCAATTTATTTGTTTTTATTTTATTTTTTTGAATTATATTATTTTATACTAATTACAACTAATACAATATATATGATCAATACAACAATTAAATTTACGTAAACAATGTGATCTTCAATGAAATAAAATTAAATCTATCTTTATATAATACAAACATTACCGTATTTTTAATTTTACGTTAAAACAGAAACAATTATTATTTTACTATAATTACAACATTTGCCTTTTATTTTTATTGAATGAAATACGATAATATAAAAATTCAGTTCCTGATTGAAAACGACACAACAAATAATTTTGATTTGATTTGAAACCCAATGTTTCTAATAAAAAAAAATCTCCCGCGTTACAATCGTAACCCTGTTAACCAAACGAAAACCATTTTATTTATTTTTCAACACCTCATTTTGTGTGGACTAGGGTTGCACCGATTAATCGGTAGATAATCGGTAATCGGCCATTTTGAAGATTAATCGGTATCGGCTTTTTTCTCCGATTAATCGGCCGATTATCAAGACATGCGTTTTTAATTGTTTATTCCATTTTAAATACAACAAATACCAAATTTTAAAACACCATAGTCAGCCATAGCTAAAAACCTTTTTAAAAATGTATAAGATTGTAGGCTGTTTAAAAATATGACAAATCTGTCTAAAAATTATACAAAAAATGCGATGTTCCTTAAATTAAAAGCTCTTTTAAATGACACTTCTCTAAACTGTGTCATGAGTGTTAGTTTTAACTTTTACCAATTTATAAATTCTTACTTGAGACATCATTGTATTTTTCATTCTAAACTTATTAATTTTCCTATCATTCCGAACTCTGTTTTTTAGTCAATCAGGTTCGGAACAAAGGGAAAAACACCATGGAAGGACTGCTATTAATCAGAATTATACAAAAAATGCGCGGTGTAAATTTCAAAAATAAATGTAAAAATACTGATGTACCGTCTTTTTATTTGATACGCTAATGGGCTCGGTAAAAAATGTATACGTTTTATAGCCTTAAATCGCATCACTGCAAAACAAACAAAAACAACTTTATTTATTAATAACTACGCCATTTTGGTTGGACAGGATAATTTTATACGCATCTTAAATTTCAGTCTGACCCATAGGGTTTGTAGTTTATGAGATACTCGATATAATAGAAAAATCATGTATGCTTAAAAACATGCAGCATATCAGTCAGAAATATTACCAAACCAGTAAAAGCATGGTTCCGAGGGCTGAACAGTCTGTAGGGTTAATCGAAGCACCCAGAAAATATCGAAAGTAAACGAAAACAAATTTAAAAAGAGTTCAGAACTAGATCTAGGATACTATATAATTCAATTGGCAATAAAAATGCTCTCAGTTCAATACGGTATAAGAAGTTCAGTTTATTTCAGATTGGAAAAACTCGATTTGTGTTAAAAAAATTCGGTGTAAAGTTTCTCGTTCGGTCATTAATGGCAGTATGGTTCTCGAAGTTTGCCATTCGTGACTTCTTTCTTATACATACGTAAGTTTATATTATTTCCATTCCAGAGCAACCATGCTTGAAATAATGACAACGAAGTCGTTCCCAAATACATGAATCCACAAAATATGACACAGTTCACTTTTATAGATATTGGGTAAAAAATAAGCAAGCAGGACTGCAGATTGTTTTACCTACAAATGGAAAATAGTTGCCAGAAAAATGCAAAAAAGTACTTTCAACAGTTACAGAATTTTTTTATTTAAATATTGTCGAACTATAAATAAAAAAAATAAAAGCGACATTTGCATAACATTTTAAACTAAGGTTACAAAGCGTCCCGAGTTTGGTGGAATTGTTCCGACTTTTAAAGAAAAGTCCCGCGTTCTAATTAATAGTCTAATTAAAAAATTCTTTGTGTAGATTTGTTTTACTTGTTTTCATCAAATAATCGGCAGCCGATTAATCGGTATCGGCCGATAAAGAAAGCCGATTAATCGGTAATCGGCAATTTTGTTTATCGGTGCTTATCACCGATGCTTATCACCCTAGTGTGGACAGATTAGTTTTATACGCATGCCAAATTTCAGGTTCATTGGATTTATATTTTATAGTAATCGAGATAATCGAAATAATGTGAAAAACACGTTTTACTCTCACCAATAGTGTTCCGTATAAAAAACGGAACCCTAAAAATGTTTGACAGTTGAGAGTCAATAATAATAGAGTATTCAACGAGAGAATAATGCGTTTACATTGTTGAACAATATATCAAAAATAATAAAAGTTCACAATTTCATACAAAATATGGTCGGCTTCGACCGATTGATTTAGAGAGAGTAATTGAAGAGAGTAATTGAAAAATTGAGGAAGACTGACAATTTGGTTAAACTAAATATACTTATCGTCCAAAAACGTGCCGTTAAAATTTTGATATCGATATAGCGCAAAAAATGTCGGTGAAAGTCCAGGAAGATCAATTCGGCACCGTGGACAATAATTGTAAATTTCAAGGAGCTATATGCATCGTATATACTTAGCGTCTCCATGCTTACAAAGTACAATTTACACTGAAGTGAAGCCTAATGACCATGCACATTGCACAGCGAAGACAGTTCGATGAACGGATGATTGAACATCAACAAGTGGATTGTGACTTTTCGAGCAAAATCATTCTAAGCGATGAGGATCTTTTTCATTTAATGGCTTCGTTAATCATCAAAATTATCACATTGGACTTCAGCGAACCAAGATGTGATTCTCGAAAAATAAACACATCCATGTCGCTACAACAACAGAAAATAACACCTTATGACAGGAAAATTATAACTTCCGAACAAAGCGCGAAGCGCAAGGTTTAAAACATATTTTTATCATTTCCACCACCGATCAAGTTATTTTATTCTAAAGTGTTCTTAAAATCAGAGTTAAAACGCTCCTTATATCACTCCCTCACTCCATAATTTAATTTTTTTTATTTTTTATATGAAACATCTATTGGCGCGCCTAATGCCATCACGCCTAATGAAAAATAATAAATATTTTTAGGTTTTACTGGTTAAACCCATCTCCCTTGCTCGTGAAACTGTTGTATCCCTACGGTAGCACCAATTAATTCATTTTTTGGCAGGACAGGGTTAGTGTAGTAACCTGTCGTTGCTGCATACTGTTGAGCACCGCTGCTCTTCGTTCGTCTCGCAGTCGTTTCATCATACTTACGATAATCTCATTCGCTACGTACCAGTTGTATTTTGAGCTCAGCATAAATTGCACGAGGCTATGTGGAGTGATTGATTCTTCCATATACTGCTTAATAAATCTTCGTGTGTTTGCAAATCTTCCGCATTCGACTAGCACGTGCTCTGCGTTCTGGGCTTTTCCCTCAGAGTATAGGCAGTTTGGGTTCGTTACGCGCTTATACTTGTTTAAGTGCTCACGTAAACATCCATGACCTGAGGGCTGAGAACATCTATGTCAAGTCAAGTGTTTAAAAAAATTATTTTATAAATTCTAGTATAAACTTTTGTTTCACATCTGCCTGGTGTCCCGTGACAGCATACATTATTTTTCTTCATAATTGATGCTTTTTAACGTAAAAATTAAATATATTTTGTGAATGTTTTAAAAAGGATGACGGAAGGTACTAATTTTCTTCTTTTGCAAATGGATGAAAGAAAAGAAAAGAAAAATAAAATAAAAAATCCAAAGGAGTGAAATCGAAAAACTATAAATATCGCTCTTTGAAAAAGAACGATATTGAAATTATAAACATTAATTTATGAATACTTTTTTTAAATGAGTGCTCGAATAAAATAAAATTGTAAACTCTGCTTAAAATACATAATTATCATTATTTTTGCAAAAGAGTAATTTATATCAAGGTTGAGTCAAAAAATAAAGGTGAGGTTGTAGATTTAATAATTATTAATACTTAACCAAATCTAAGAAATATGTATAGCAAAACTTTGCTTTAAAGTGTAAACGAACTATTGCATTTAAACGAAGTATTTGCAAATCATTGGCAGGTGGTTTGGTATAGCTTACTGTGATACTGTAGCTTATCTTCATGCAACTAATATTTCGTAATACATAAAATGCATTAGTGATACTGATGACGATGGTCCAAACCATCAAATAACTTATTGTATTACAAAAAAAAACTCCATAGCAGTAAAGATTATGAATAAACTTCAAGAACTATTAAGAAAAAAATCGCTTTAAAATCGCAAAAATTTTATCTTATAAGTTATAATTAAAACTAGTTTGGTAGTCAAACATACACAATTGGAAAATTTCCTACCCCTAACATTCATCAGACCCAAGTTTGAATAAACAAGTGCAAAACAAAAACGACTATAATATACATGGTTGCAAATCGCAAAACGAATTGATAACGAATCGCGAAAAATTGCTTTTATTTCAATATTTAGATATTGTTAAGTGTGTTTACTGTTTACTTTCCTACCTACACTATTTCGATTTATAGTCCATCATAAATAACAATGAGAAATTAATTCAAAAACTAAAAGAGAATCAGGTGATTTATTTTATTGCATTGGTATTGTATACAGTAACGTAAGAAAATGTATTTATATTTTTATGCAGAAAGAAAGAAAATTAAAACGTTAATATTAATCATTTGATACAGCATATGACCCCCAAATATTATTCGTTGGTTTATATAAAATTAATTTCTCGAAAACTATAACAAACAATATTTTCATACCGCAACTGTATTTTGTATTAAATTAACTGATGAAATATTTGAGAAAAAAAACATTTTAGTGTAAATTAGTTTAAGCCTCATATATGACATTTTATGAGATGATTTTGCCGAATTTTAGAAATGATGTGGTTACAACGACAAATTATTTAAATTTTTTTTTTGGAAAAATGACTTTGGAATAAACAAAAATTTCATAACAAAAACATATAACCGGAAAATAAAAACTGTAGTCCAAAGTACACAAAAATGTGTTTACACAAACAAAAAAAATACGAGATTTCGACCGTGATATTTTGCTTTGTATTTATTTATTTGAGTTTCCTTATTCAAAACTTCTTCTTAACACTTGTTTTTACTTATCAGGATGTTATCATCGAGATGAAATGCCATTATGTAACTATGTATGTCTGTTTATAATGAATCCGTTAGTAACATTCAGTAATTCGTTCAAATAACTATTATTACGACAATTAAGCATAATATGTACTTCTTTTAAAATGATTCTAGTGTTCATTTAATATAAGATAAAGGATTCCTTTCAACCTTTATAACAAAAATTGTAGGCTGAGAGTATTTAAAGAATCAAAATGATACTCAAAACAATTATTGTAAACCAAAACCCACCCTAACTAACTGAACGACTATTATTACTGTCTTTCATCATAGATTTTCATTTCTATTTATATAAAATAAATTAAAGAAAAAATAATTTAAATGTCGACGCAATTTGGCATATTTTAACTTTCGATTTTATTTTTTGTTTTGTGTTTGTATTTTTTATGAGAATTTTGATAATGACCTCTTTGATATTACTTACTGTGTAGTATGATCGATAATATAGACAAAAAAAAGATTTGTTTTTCAGATTCGTCTGTTACATGACATATATGTATTACATAAACACCTAAAGAAATTGTATAACTTTCTTTAGGGTATGAGAAAAATTTTATATGGCACGATGCATCATTTTACATAATTTTTTCTCAATGAAATGGTTTACATTAAGTAGACAGTTTAAATATACGCGTAGAACGTGTTATTTATAGAATAATATTCAAAATACGAATTATACGATATAAAGGAACATTCTATAACAGAGATTTGTGGTGCATTTTAAGAATGTGCGCCTCAGTTTCTAATAATTCCATTTCTTCTGTGGAACTTTTATTCAAAATATAATAAGGAATCGATAATCCATCGTTAATAAGCTTTGCTTCTAAAAATAGGACGACTTAATTGTAAGAGATGAAAGGTCGATGTGTTCGATAACTGTCAAAAAAAACAATTCATACTTTTGGCTTAAAAACCTTCACTTTAAGTAATAATGAGAAATGTTGATGGTCGGGATTGGTATGTGAGAACATATGCTTGATTTTTGAACTATAAGTATGTCAAAACAATAACGTCAAGTGTTTCAAAAGAATGATTTTCATTTATTTTTTTGCTCAATTTTTTGAGAAACATAAAATGGGGAAACATTTTCGATTAGAAACATTTGTCAAATAAAATTAATTATTTGTATAACAAAAAACGGTTTTTTAATTGAATCAACTTAACATATCATCTTGCTAGATTTAATCTTGATTGATTGAATCATCTTAGAAAAAGTGTGAATTTTGATTTTGTTATAATTTTTGCAATACTTTTAGAATTTTGAAAAAAGTTTCAATCCTTGATTTTGTAATAATTATTACAATATTTTTAGAATTTTCAAAAAACGTTTAAATTATTAAAATATTTTTGGAATTTTTGATTTTATAATATTATCTTGAATATTTTAGGAATTTTCAAGAAAGTAACAATTTTTGATTTTATTATAGTTTTTGGAATCTTGGAAAAAGTTTGAATTTTTGGTTTTGTTTATTGTTATAATTTTTTTAAATCAATTTAATTTGAAAAAAAATAAATTATTTATTTGTATGACATGAAATGTAATTGAACATAAAATTGTTAGATAATGGATTATTTGTATTTGAAAAGTTGAAATTGCTGAACGAAATGAAAGGTTTTTGAGTAGTTTTTTGAGTGTATCATCTTTTCACTATAAACTATGTTAATCTATGATCTGTTATAATTTTCCGGTAACGTATTGATGTTTCGTGTTAGTTCTGTAATAAACTTCTAACCGATCTATATTAAACATTTTTTTATGTTGAATAAACATCGCTGCCCACAACTAAAAACAAGTACTCATAAAGGCCTTTTGCCGAAAACTATATAAAAATCCTTAACCCAGACCAAAGTTATAATATTTCAGAGCTTTGAGATGTCAGCCCCTTCATATTTTACTGTTGTATTCATTCAGTTTTCTATCATCAAATTTAGAGAGTTTATTTTCAAGACAAGGAAAGTGGTTTAACATTTTTGTAGTTAAATCGCGTTAAAAAGCTAAATTTTTTTGATACGTGGGGAAATAGTTAATTTTTTTGTTTGTTTTAATTAACGAAAGTTATCCCATTTTTCGATATTTTGGATTAAGAGCTGATAATTTACTGGTAATTTTATTACAACTTTATTACAATTTTAATAAATTTTTAAATGTTATTAAATTTTTTCATTTCTTTTCGAGAGCCGCTCGTTCTTTCAAAGAGCCGCAATTTGGCATGTGTGTTCTATAATTTAGTACAAACCTACAAAATTACGTGATAGACTTTGCTTTTGGTTAAGAAGTTTCTAGAAACTTTATCCATGATTTTGCATTCTTAAATATTTGTTGTTTTATTTTTTCTACTAAATGTAAATGTTTTACATATTTTTATTTCATACTGTTAGATATCAGTAACGAAACGGCATTTTTCGGATTATTTATGGTACAAACAGTTGAACTTTAACGTCCTAGGACTTTATAAAATTTTATAAAGTCCTAGGACGTTAAAGTTCAACTTTTTGAGCAAAATTTAAAACTCATTTCTTTTTATTTTAATAAATTTACAGTATGAAATAAAATTTTGTATTTACACGAAAAGTGTTTTTAAAGGTACTTACTAGTAAATTTGGCCTCGGCTAGACGCCTCGACCGTAAACAACTAGCTCGTACTTTAAAATATCACTTTTCGTTCTAGGTAAATAAATAACTATTAAAAAAGGCAGTTTAGGAGAAAAGCTTGGATTAAATTTTAGTACACTTAAGTCGTTAAATTTTTGGATGGCCCCGGCCCATGAACGTAAAATGTCGATCTGAACGGACAACTTTAGAAACAGTTGAAGCTAACATACTACTGTAAGTTTTGTACTAAAGTGTGTTCTTTTTACACTGAAAATAATTTTGTTTACTATACATATAATAGTCACCAGGCCCTCGCCGGTTTCATTTGATGATTACCACATAGTTTGTATTTCGTGAGGCCCCTGCCCTTGACGAGTCCAACAACTTTTGTATCTGCCATTTTTCTCGATTTGGTTATTTCGGTCGATTTTTCGTTCGACAAATGCCGAAACATTACGATTGCCGAGGATCTTGTAAATTTTCTACAATTTTTTTAAAATTGGGTTAAAATTTGTTTTATAAAAAGAGGGTAACCTTGTCCGACAAAAATTTGTGTGCTAAGCCAAAATGTCAATTATCGGATTCGACAATAGAAGCCAATTTTTTTCGGACATGGTTATCCTCGTTTTCTAAAACAAATTTCCACCTCTCAGTAATAAAAAAATTGTGGTAGCAAATTTACAAGAGCCTTCGGCAATCGTAATGTTTCGGCGTTTGCCAAACTAAAAAGCGGCCGGAATCAAGAAAAATGGCAGGTACAAAAGTTGTTGGACTCGTCAAGGACAGGCGCCGCACGAAGTATAAAATATGTAATCATCAAATGAAATAAAACCGTCGAAGGCCTGGTATAAGTATAATAAAGCTAATAATGTTGTTATTAGGTTTCAGGTTATGGATGCCGGATGCAAATGCTGTATTAGGATTTGCCTTATTACACCCTGATCCGGCCCGGATCATAATATGGCATACCTCAACAAATTGCTAGTCGGGGTGTGGAAAAAAAATTTAACGACAGTTTAAAACAAGAAATACTCTATTCCATTAAAGATTCAGTATTTTTAGGCTGAAGTTTACAATGCTGATCAATTTTATGCTATTTTAAATATTTAAAAATTTAAATCTGTTGCCATTTAAATAATTTAGAAAGAGAACTTTTAGAACGCAATGTTGATTAATTTGCAGATGACCAAAACCAAACTACTGCAGCACGGACATATTATTTGGTGATTAAACCACAAACTGCAAAGTACGCGGGAAGGAACTAGAAGCTGCCAATAATTAAACCACAAACTGCAAAGTACTCGGGAAGGAACTAGAAGCTGCCAATAATTAAACAACGGACCAATGTCGGGGCAGTATTGGCGAGCCAAATATTGGCCGATTGGCATTGGTTTCAGTCTGGGCCTGTTGTAAATGCCTAGACTGAACCAAGGTGCAGTTTATTATATTACTCGTTATAAACCAGTGTAATGTGATGCATAGTAAACATGTGCAGGCCATATCATGATTATCTTTATTTTCATATATGTTACGCTTTCTACAACCTCTTTCCACACATTTAAAAGAGGTCTGGAAGAAAAACTGGTTTGGTAGACCTGGTCCAAGTCTTATTTGCCAGACTTGGCCCCCGGACATCAGTCCATGGTTGGTCCAAACTTTGGCCGTTTGAAAATGTCAAGCCTGGCCCAAACCCCAAAAGCTATGGCGCGGGCTTGGCCCCTTAACTTTTTTTTACCCTGGTATTTATTAGTGCTAAAATATTGAATGATGAAAAACAAAAACCAAATAGTTGACAACAATGACAGTTATGATATTGACGTAATAAAACAATCTAATAAAATTAGATTAGAAAATAGTCGTAATTAAATAATAGTCGTAATTTTTCCTTAGTACGTCCGTTATGCCAAACTTCTTTGGTGCCATCCTCAAATATCCTCAACATTGCTCTGACCGGGATTTCAATCCGCGACTAGCGACTCTGGTCAGCTTGTCTAACCACTCGCCCATCCACACAAGTACAACATTTTAAAACATGACCGTAGCAAGCAGTTAAACTGGTACGAGTAAATATTATTATTTTGTGCGAGTTTTATAATTAAATCGATCGATCAAACTAGAAATAAATTAGACATAAACTAGAAATAATAGTGTTACGAAAACTATTTTAATTATAGCGGACAAGACTCGCTGAAATTTATGAATAAATTGGTTATGGTTTTTATTGTTGTAGTCTTTTTATAAACTGTTACTATGGATCGTAAAAAATATAAATTATAAATAAATTACCAATCAGATAATTTACCACTCGGGAATATTTAACCCCTTAAAATGTTTTAAATTAATATTAATTGATTTAAATATTAATTAAATATTTAGAATATTTTCAGCACACATTTTTAGTGCTCCAGAAAACTAGTTCAGTTTTTAATTTGTAATTAAAGGATTTACGAGTTTTCAAACATCACTTTGGTGTAAAACTCACAAGCAATTATTTATATTCTCCAACATTTTTATTCAACGTTATTACTAAAATAGGTATGCAGTTTTTAATATGATTAAAATGCTCTAAATCCATGTGAATCTGTGTGCACAAAAATATTTTCAACCGTGTGTGGTACGGTACGATACACTATTCTGTAAAATCGTATTAAAGATTTTAATAATACATCGTTAAATTAATAGATTATGATGACTTGCATTTACATATAAAAATAAGTTTTGCAATTTGACTTGAAAATTATAATTAAAATTAGTATCTAAAACAGGTTTTCTAGCTTGCGACTTATTGTGTCAGGTGAATTTTAGCCAAATTAAGGCAAAATTTTACAGAACGAATAAAGAGATATTCTTTAAATATCATTTGTCTCCCTTGCAATATATCGGTTGAACTGGAATGTGTTCATGAAAAGAAACATTGGAATTATTTTTTGGATAAAAGTACTAAATTTAAAACATTTTACGTTACAATCATCGTCAATTTTGTACTAAAGTCATTTAAAAAAGAGTCGCCATTCATTCGTTAGTTTTATATGGCAATTCAAGTTTTCCTAGTCCAATAAAAAATTATTGAACATTTTAGCACAATTGAACCAACAGCGGTTTAGCACTAAATTAGTACCCATTTGTAATTGTTTTTAATAAATGTGTTGTAACCACCTGCGTTCTAATGTGTTGATGGGCGCAAATTTTTCATTTTCATATTTTTTTGTGTTTTACGTAAGAATGTATAGAATGTATAACTATTAACTAAACATATAAATTCTATTATATAATCAAATAAATAAATAAATAAAAGTTAAATGGTGCAACTAAAATTGGGTTTTCGATAATCCAGATACCGGCATATTCCTTAATCACTCTCAATGGTTTACGCACTTTCTCAGAGATTTAAACACACATATGTATATGGAAGCATATGAAAATGAAGGCTGGTTTTATTTTGTTTTATTTCGCTCAAAAGAAAAGAGGAATAAAATATATTTTTTAATAGCCACTATCCTATCTTAGCCATTATCTTATCCTATCGTATCCTAACTATGCAGATTTAAAAAAATACGTAATTATTTTTGAAGGAAATTTAATTTTCTACAAAAAAGGCCCAAGAAATTTTTTCCTAAAACGTACATTTCTGAAGATATTTTGAAATATAACTCGAAATTCTTCAAAAGTCGTAAAAACAAATGATGAAAATTTTGACGAAAAAGTATTAATTTTGATTTTTCTTGTCACGATTATTTTTTTATTCTTTTTATTCTATAGCATAAGAAGAAAATTAGGACTGTTTGGTCATCTTTATTTTTTATGTTTTTTATAAATTACGAAAATTTACAAGCTCTTTTTCAAAATTTCTTGAAAACTATACGTTTTAGGAAAAAAAAAATAACAAACCTTTTTTGTAGAGAATTAAATTTCCCACAAAAACATTTATGACTTTTTTAAATCTGCATATTTTATGATATTTAAACAAATCTAAGATTTTATCAAAAAATCAACTTAGATGATTTTGCGGCACGTGTTTTTTTTGATTTAAAAAAAAATTACGCCCTCGTGGTTTTTTGACCACAAGGAATTTTGTTAGGGGGCGTCTCGGCAAATTTAATTTTTAACGACCAGTCTAATATACATATTTTCAAATGGCGCTATAAGTTCAAGGTCTTTCAGTGCAACGCAAAATTTAAATAAATAATCAAGATAATATATAGAAAGTTTTGGATTGAATCATAATTGACAATAAATAGCAAAATAAAAAATTAAAATTTTGCCATTAATTTTTGTTCGATTTAGGGAAATTTCGAAATATAGTAATATAGATACAAAGATAGAAATAAAAATCAGGGTTGTAACGTATAAAACACGTATTATACGTACGTATAAAACGTATAAAACGTATAAAACGTACAGTATAAAACACACAATTATTTACGTTTTATACCGTATAAAAGTAAAATCCTTAATAAATAAAAATACATTTATATAACATTATCGCGGGCGTATTATTCATCGTACTCGTGATATTTAATATTTATAAAGCCTAGATTTCTGGACTAATAGGAACAGTTGCTTTAGAAAATATAGCGTCGTCATGATAATTTCTTACCTAAATATTCCTATTAGTTCAGAAAACTTCCACATTTAACGTAAATGCTTCTTTTCAAAATATAATTATTTGTTTTCAAAACAAATTTAGTCTGCAATAATTTGACATTTCCAACCATACCTATTATTTATTCATCAATTACCAAAATTGAACTTACTCAATAATCTTCTCACTAAAATTTTTCGTTTGACGTAAATATATTTTTTAACTATTGCAACTTTTGTATAAAAAGAAGATTTGATCTGCAAGAACCTGTTATTTTCAAACTGTGTCTATTAATTGGAAGTGGTGCAACCCGGATTCACACAACAAAATTTTTAAAAAACATCTATCTATAATAATCTCTAATAATTTCCCTAACTGCTATGAAAAAAACGACATTTATTCTACAACAACATAATATTTCCCAGCTGTTCTTATTAGATGGGAGGAGCTGAAGTTGGATTGAACCATATTTTATATATTCAATAACATTTCATGAATCCAAATAATTAAGTTCATGAGCCAAATGTTTCTAATCCAAAATGTTTCCCATTAAGTAAATGTTGGAATCAAAATGAAAAAAAATCATATACTATCATATACGTGTTGAAAAATTCAAAAATAATTTAATTGCTTGAGTTTAAGTACTCAAAAAAATCTCTTATATATAATTCAAAATTTTCAATATTCAAATCTAGTGAATTAAAAATTATTAACCAGTTTTAGGTACAGTAACATAGTACTTTACATGTACTGTTTTTACATGTACTGTAAAAATATACATTCAAATAACATCTAGAATTTAAATAGTTTTTGTTATAAATTATAAAATACATAAATAATTTAAAACTACGTAATTATATTTTTACTAAAATATGTATATTTTTACTAAAAATATAATTAATATCTGAAGTAAGAAGCATTTTTAATTTTTTATGAATGAATTTCAAAAACAAAATCATATTATACGTTTTATACGTTATATACGTTTTATACGTTACGTATTATACGTGTAACGTATAAAACGTTTTATACGTGTATATTAACAACCCTGATAAAAATACATACGCAAAATGTAAATACGATTTATAGAGAAATTTGAATAATAGAAGTTCGATTTATGGGAGTTTGACTGTCATTTGTTTTTTATTTCAATTAAAATGTAGGGACGACACGAGTGGGAAGATTGCTCCTCAACGACAGTCGGAAACGACATCGGCACAGCAACAACATAGTGTCTAAAGTGAAACCACTCGCTGCCATGCCGGTGTCGTATTTTGTAGCGTGAAAACGCCCTTTGGCAAAGATTATTTCTGTTAAGAATCCTTCAATTTAATTCTATTATATTTAGTCCCTTCAAAGACCGTTTGCCCGTATAATGTTGCCAAACAACACCGATTTGCACAATAATTTGGATGTTGGTTCTACTTACCCTCTACTTCAAACTTAACCCTGCAGAGAGAATTGCTTTTACCCTAGGGGTAGATGTCGCTCTTCTCGTGCGTGAAAAATGTTTGGTAGGTAGGTTTATGGTGTCTGTAGACCCAAAACAAACTAAGTATGTAAAGCATTAAAACTAAGCGAGTTAAGTTGGAAATAACGTTGGTTCCTATTTACAACAAAAATCGCTTAGAATTAGCGAATGTATGTATGACCGAACTTATTTTTCAATTAAAAATTTTTTTTCCCCCGGTAAGGGGTGGCAGCTACCCCCCCTGGGTAAAAGCAATCCTGGGCATCGGGTTAACTTTGAATTAAAGGGAAAATAGAACCTAAATTTAAATGTTTGTGCAAATCGGTGCTGTTTGGCAAAATTATACAGTATTATCATATTTTACCTTTAATGACTGGACTAATTTCAACAGTGAAACCAATAATTTAGTCATACAAACAAACAAAAACAAACAGCAACACATATAATTTTGTTTCTTTCACATAATAATGTTTAATAGTAAAAAAATAATTATTCACATCACACTACATCGATGATAGATAGACCTCTCGTATAGGTGTCACAAAGTTTATAATTGAAACCAGTTAGGCCAATAGAATAACGGAAAAAGATATGGCTTACGTGTTGTTGTCGGTAACAGGTCAGAAATTTTTTTAATCTCTGGGGTAGGGTACTCACATAATGGACATGCCGAGTCCACTCGCCTGGCACCTGGGAACTGGAGTTATGCAACAAAGTGTGCTGGAAATTTGTTTTTGTTTCCTTGTAAGCGATATAACTCGTAAATGGTGCACTTTAGGATACTGGTGCCACGGAACTTTTTTGTTCCTTAAATGTTTTTCTATAACTTAAAATAAAACAAAAAACAAAAATAATTTGTTTTGTTGCAAATTTTTGCGAAAAATTGCGAAAAAATGTCTTAAAATCTGTCTTAAAATATTTTTCAATTGAATTTAGTTATTTGCAAACAATTGTTTATAACATAATTAACCCCTTTATCTTGTAGTTGAAACCTCAACAAAAAAAGAAGGCTTCAGAACGTTTCATTCGGCCTGATAGTTTTTGCACAATTCTATTTTGCACTTAATGCCCCTAAAAAAGTTGTTAACTTTGGGCAGGCCGCAAGGTCTGAGTTTTCATCCAATCACAATCTGCTTGACGGGAAGTGAAAGGGTGTAGTGTCAGCTTTAAATAGCATCTGTGTTGCTCATACCCATATTCAATATTAACAACAATTACAGTGGTTTGAAAAACCCGCGAAAATTCCTTAGTTGCAAAGTTAAATTTCTCAACGAATTTTCCACTTAACGAGATGCGGTTTTAAAATTTGCAAATTCCTTAGAAAACCGAAGATTTAAAAAGAAACCTCTCTAACATGATTTGGACCGAGTTATGGCCCAGTTTGTTTTTGAAACCACGATTGTGACATTGATTTTGTATGCCATATATCGACAGGAACCGTGAATTTCCCTCCAAAATGATACTGTTGTGCTCACAAGATGCTGGGTCTGTGCCTACCCAACACGCGATTGGTTACTCTGTCTCCTGCTAGTAACGTACTCTATGAAAAAATAAAACGTACTGTATAGTATACGTAAAACGAACTTAAGGACACGAAGTATAATTGAGTATTATTGTAATGACAAATAAATTTAATGAAAAAGTAATGAACTACTTATGTGTAATCATGTCCCAAATCATGTTAGAGAGGTCATTTTTCTAAAATCTGAGGTTTTCTAAGCACTTTGCAAATTTTAAAAACGCATCTCGTTAAGTGGAAAATTCGTTGAGAAATTTAATTTTGCAACTAAGGAATTTTCGCGGTTTTTTTAACCACTGTAATTGTGTTTAATATTGAATATGGGTATAGGCAACACAAATGCTATTTAAAGCTGACACTACACCCTTTCAATTCCCGTCAAACAGATTGCGATCGGATGAAAACTCAGACCTTGCGGTCTGCCCAAAGTTAACAACTTTTTTAGGGGCATTAAGTGCCAAATGAAATTGTGCGAAAACTATCAAGCCGAATGAAACGTTCTGAAGCTAACTTTTTTTGTTGAGGTTTCAACTACAAGATAAAGGGGTCAATTATGTTATAAACAATTATTTGCAAATAACTAAATTCAATTGAAAAAAATCGATTTTTAGACATTTTTTCGCAAAAATTTGCAACAAAACAAATTATTTTTGTTTTTTTTTTATTTTAAGTTATAGAAAAACATTTAAGGAACAAAAAAGTTCCGTGGCACCAGTATCCTAAAGTGCACCATTTACGAGTTATATCGCATACAAGGAAGCAAAAAAAAATTTCCAGCACACTTTGTTGCATAACTCCAGTCCCCAGGTGCCAGGCGAGTGGACTCAGCATGTCCATTATATGAGTACCCTACCCCAGAGATTAAAAAAATTTCTGACCTGTTACCGACAACAACACGTTCAATCCGTAATTCTATTGGCCTAAGTCTTATTATCTAATTTTGATTTAATTTTTTAATATGTATTTTCCGAATTTTTTATTGATACTCAGTCAAACTTCTTCCCGATTTAAAATAAAATTGTATTAGTTATACAATAACGGAAAAAAGAATTTCCATAATTGCCACTTGTTAGAAAATCATTTGATGTTAAAAAAATAAACCTGTTTATTTATTGTATATATTAACGTACAAACCATGTTTGTTTTAATTAAAAAATAAAAAATACTTGCACTACTTTGAATTTATATACTTTGACTTGACCAATTATAAATATTTAATATTTTTCTTCAACCATTGTAAAAGCAATTAAAATTGCATAATTATTCGCATGTACGTCGGAGTCGCAATATACACATTGGTGTGTATTAATGAAGATAATCAAACAAAATTTGAGTGGTTTTACAGATTATGTAATTATTTATTTTATTATCAGCTGATTTTATTTAATTTATTTGAAGAATTTATTTGACATTAAATAATATGTGAACAGACAGAATTTATTTTTTAAAACAATTTTTTGTTTACATGTATAAGATAAGATAATGAATAGTAGAATTTAGTTTTTTAGGTACTACAATTGTATAATTTCGAATGAATCATTGATAAGAGGTGAAAATTACTTTGGAAGATAGTTTTTTATTTTTAGAACGATTTTTAAGGTGAATTAACACGCTAAATAACCTTGCATGAATTATCAGATATTTTTCAGAGTCTATATGATAATTTATAGACAAAATAATATCAATTAAATGTATGAGATGTAAGAGATGAGATTTCAAGAGAAAAAATTGACTTTTTTCTTGAGTTTTGGAGTCTAAATGCAACCATTGGCTGAATGCAGTGCACTAAAAATCTTTTAGACAAAATAAAAAAAAATTGATGGGAAGAGGGATAGCTAAACGAGAGTAAGAGAACCAAAGTAAGGCGGAGTCTTCTGAAAAACTGTTTATTTGGGTCGATTATTTGGTTTTAATGTATAAAAACTTCTCCTCCCAATGGTTTGAAAATATTTTGACTAAAGTTGCACAAAGGTGCGGACAAAAACCTATGCCCAAAACTAAAAACAATTGGGTTACCCTCCCCAGAAATAAAAATCTAGGCACAACGGCGCTTGAGGTTTAAGTCCCTCTTTATTGTCTTTATTGTATTTATTGTTTGTGAATACATAAATGTATTAAATCGTGGATTAACATGTGTTAGTTGTAGTTCATTTCATTTCCATGTTTGATATGTAAAGTTTTCAATAGATTTTTACACGCACTCGTGTAAGACTAAGATGATGTAATAGTAATAAGAGTTTTGATTTACAGTAAAACCCATGCGGCTTGCCAACCGTCCAAAAAAAAAAGAATTTTTGTGAGAAAATTTGTTCAACACTAAAACTATATTAGTTTATAACTTTTCTACTGGCAATGCCGTAATTTTTATTGCACTGTTGACCTATATGAACTGTTCAACATAGACGATAGATAGTCATCATCACAACAAAGTGGACATAATGAACTATAGGAAAAATGATGCAAAATTAAATCACACTTGTTAAAAAAAATCTGAATATGTTGTCAGAATTAGAATTGTTCGAAATTCGAATGGCAAAATTAGAACCAGAGTATTAGACTTGCTTCGAAAATTTGGTTTTAAAAATCGCACTAACGTCTTAGAAGCATAAAGAGATTCATAGCTAACAGTTATGTTATGTGTAACTAGTGCAAAAAGTGCATATTTGTTGCACGATGCATGAAGTTTGTAGCTCGAGACGAAGTCGAGAGCTTCAACCATGCTGAGTGCAACAAATATGCTTTTTTCACGTGTTGAACACAACATTTTTTCTACGATCTTAAGGTACTTTTTGCACTATTAAGATACTTTTTGCACTAGTAAGGTACTTTTAGCACTAGTGCCAAAAATTAAACTTTTGGCACAGTACATAGTGCAAAAAATAGTCACTTTTTGCACGGTCGTAGAAAAAAATATTTGATGATTTAAAAGCTAAACGTATTTACTGCGATCGAACGAATATTCAAGCGATTGCAGAGGTTGTTTTTTATGTTGAGTAGGGTTGCACCGATTAATCGGTAGATAATCGGTAATCGGCTATATCGGCCATTTTGGTTTCTAGCATGGTTTCTAGCGCTAAACATCCTGTAGGGTTAATCATGCACAGTCTCCAGAAAATATCGAAAATTTCCAAAGATAAATTTAAAGAGTTCAGAACTAAATCCAGCGTACTATATAATTCAATTTACAATAAAACATTCGTTTGCCTCAGAAACATGAAATAGTGAATTTTCAAGGCTATTTTGTCTGGCTAAAAAGCACTTAGTTCAATACGTTATGAGAAGTACAGTTTCTATCAGATTCGTAAACCTCGATTTGTGTTTAAAAATTCGATGCAATGTTTCTCGTTCAGTCAGCAATGGCAGTGTGATTCCCGAAGTTTACCATTCGTGGCTTTTGTCTTATAAATACGTATGATTTTATTGTTCTCATACCAGAGTAACTATGCTTGAAATAATGTCATCGAAGTTCTTCCCAAATACTTGAATCCACCAACACAGTCGACTTAGATATAGGGTAAAAAATAAGCTGAGGACTGCAGATTGTTTTACCTACACGAATGGAAAATAGTTGCTAGAAAAATGCAAAATAGCACTTCCAACAGTTACAAAATTTTTTTATTCAAATATTGCCGAACTATTAATAAAAAAATGAAAGTGACATTTGCATAAAATTTTAAAGTATGGCTGCAAAGCGTCCCGATTTTGGTGGAATGGTCCCGACTTGTGAAGAAAAGTCCCGCGTTCTAATAAGTCTAATAGTCTAATTAAAAAATTCTTTGCACAGATTTGTTTAACCAATTTTCATCAAATAATCGGCAGCCGATTAATCGGTATCGGCCGATAAAGAAAGCCGATTAATCGGTATCGGCCGATAAAGAAAGCCGATTAATCGGTAATCGGCAAGTATGCTTATCGGTACATTGTACTAAAATATTTTAGCTGATGGGAAATTTAGTTCGTCTAAATCACATCCGCAACTTTGGATTGGGCGACATATAATTGAAAAATTTTTAATGCTCTACAGTCTATACAACACTATGGGCAACATTTAGTTTTTCGGTGAATCCGGTCAAAAAGAGCAAAAGTGCGAAGCAAAAATGTTTTTCCAAACCATGTTTTTCTCACCGTCATTGTTCAATCTCTACCTAAGCAGTTTGCCTACTCCACCAGAAGGAATAACAATCACGTCATATGCAGACGACTGCACAGTGCTTGCAACGGGAAATAACCTGCAGCAACTCACAAATATCCTGAATACCTACCTTAATACTCTGAATGATTGGTTTAAAACCAGAAAACTAAAACTTTCCACTGAAAAGTCCACCTCTACACTTTTCACCACATGAACGAAGGAGGTAAATTCAACATTAAGCATCTGCATAAACAACATACTTATTCCTATAGTAAAAAATCCGAGACTGCTGGGTGTAACATTCCACCCACTGCTTAAATTTAATTCTCATGCACAACTAATAAACTCAAGTTTGAAAATCAGGAATAACCCATTGAAAACACTAGCGGTTAGTTCATGGGGCAAAGATAAAAAAAGTCCAAGCGGCACGTATATCCGCTAGAAATAGGTAGATTTCGAGATCAGACAGTTTTGTGTGCCAGTAGAATCTGATGTATCAGATTAGTTTAAACAAAACAAACTAATTTAAAACAGATATCGAACAAATTTTAAAAAGAAAATTAGCTACCTACAAGCAAAATTATATCTATCCAATTTTGCAACAAACAAATATAAAATCTACCACAGAACGTGTGTGTGTGATAATTTATGACACAAACCTACTCTATATCATATGTTGTGCAATTACTGCAAAATATCAAAATAGTTTATTTCTAAGAAAAAAAATTAATTTCTTCTATTCAAATCTTTTATTTTTTGACTGTTATAAGGTTGACATTGACTGTTATAAGGTTTTTGGAAATTGTAGTTGGGGATTGTTGCAAACTTTTTTGTTGAAGCCAACAAGTCAAAAACCTCTAACTGCAGAGGTTTATATTTATAAGAAACGGATTAAAATGTTTCCACAGATTCTAAATTTATGAAGATTTTAAAAATATTAGTATCCAAACGGCCGTTATAACGGATTAAAAAAACCACTTTTTTTTCTAGTATAAAGCCTATAGTTCCTTAACCATGTGTCAGATTTTTCTGATTTACGAACTTGTCCAAGATATTAATAAAACACACATTTTTAAGAAAGGTTTTTTTAACTGGCTCCACAAATGCAACCATGAGAGCGCCGGTTGATTCAAACGCATTTTGTGTTTTACAAGCTTTTTTGTTGGAGCCGTTCACTCAGAAACCTCCAACTGCAGAGGTCGTTTTTTTGAAAGAAACTGATTAAAAAGGTTTTAAAAATTCTAAATTTATGAAGTTTTTAAAAATATTAGAATCCAAACGGCCGTTATAACGGATCTAAAAAACAGAGTTTTTTTCTAGTATAAAGCCTCTAGTTTCTTAACCATGTGTTGGATTGGGCTGATTTACGAACTTGTCCAAAATATTAACAAAACGCACATTTTTAAAAAAGGTTTTTTGATCTGGCCTTATAAATGCGACCGTGAGAGTGCCGGTTGTTTCAAAAAAAAATTTTTTTTTGCAAACTTTTTTGTTGGAGCCGCTCACTCAGGAACCTCTAACTGCAGAGGTCTAGTTTTAAAACAAATTGATAAAAAAGGTTCCAAAGATTCTAAATTTGTTAAATTTTTTGAAATATTAGTATCCAAACGGCCGTTATAACGGTTTTAAAAAATCAATTTTTTTCAGAAAAAAGCCTCTAGTTTCTTAACCACGTGTCGGATTTTGCTGATTCACGAACTTGTCCAAGATATTATTAAAACACACAAGTACAAAAAATTTTTTTGATCTACCTCAACAAATGCGACCGTGAGAGTGCCGGTCGTTTTCGTTATATCTCATATCGTTTATATACATATATATATATATATATATAAATTTTTTTTTTTTTTATGTTTTTTTGTCTCCGCTTATCATATATAGTCGTTTGGCACAAAAATTTTTCCGAAATTCCGAGATGAAGCCCATTGCAATAGGTAGATTTTTATATGAAATCTACCTAAAACACGATCTTAACAACGTACAAAGCAATAGGAAGACCCATTATAAATTATGCTGCACCCATATGGACCGTTGCCAAGTTGCCAACATTCACTGGAATAAGTTACAAACAACACAAAATGCTGCCTTGCGAACCGCAGCCGGTTGTCACCTGATGGCCCACCGCGATCGCCTACACGAGGAAAGTAACATATTGCCGGTCCGTGAACATAATGAAATGCTAACCAAACAATATTTATTGGCCTGTCACAAAGAGCAACATCCTTGCAATGACACTTTAACTACAAAAGAACCACCCAGAGAAATAAGGAAGACAGCGAGATGCTTTCTGCAAGATATCAGAGATAGCCAGGTTTCTACTAACATCGACGAATCTACATATAGAACTGGCTTAAAAACACTCCACACCAAAACGGTCGAAAACGCAATAAAGAACTATATTCCAAATCGTGTTCTAAATAGAAAACCACCAAAAGTCGCTGCCGAAGAGGTCCGATTGCCCCGTAGCACTAGATCCATCCTTTCTCAACTTAGATCCGGTTGGTCACGCATCCTAAACAACTACATGAGTAGAATTGATCCTGAAATTATTGACTAGTGTCCCGCATGTGAGGGCAAGCCACACGATGTAGACCACCTATTTAATTGTCCTGAAAATAAAACAAACTTGACGAAGAAAGATTTGTGATACCGCCCAAGGGCAGTAGCAAAGTTCCTGAACCTGGACATAGAGCCGGAGGATTAGCACCAAAACTGTCGCTACAACAATAACTGAGTAAAATATTTAGCAAATTTAGTGGTCATGTCGGTAGGACGCAGTTTTCAAGATATAAGCAAAAAAAAAAACGAAAAATCAGACTTTTTAAACCCCCCTCCCCCTTGGCATAGGGGCTATGGGCGGGCACATTTGATATGTTCACCTCCTACTAGCCCAAACAAAGTTACGAAGTCAAAAATTGTGTTCCAAGCATTTCCCTCTTACCTTTTTTAGATCATTCGTTGACTGGGGTAATATTAAAAATTTAAGTTCGAAATATAAATAAGATTTATAGAGAAGTTCGAATGATAGAAGTTCGATTTATGGAAGTTTGACTGTATATATAAATTTGTTGACATTCATTTCGAAAATTTAGAAATTGAAATAATTTGGCCATCTAACAAAACCGACCAATGAATTCCAATGCTAGAAAAGTTTGCTACGAAAATATTTTTGTACTATAACATCTGTAGATGTTGTCGTATGATCCAGACCCAGACTTTTTTCTTGTTAAGCAAATTTTAGATCTTGTTAAGTAAGGTTATAATTTGATAAAATACAAACCTAAGCCTTACTTGTGTTTAATTTAACTCTATTTGTATATTTCGCCAAGTAATCATTTTTATAACAACCAAGTTTAAGGGAATTAGTACCGTACAGTTCCGAATAATATACCCGTCAGAATAGTATACCAGTGATACACTATTCGGAATTAGACACCCGAACAGTGTACCTGGTACAGTTTATTTGAATGCAAAAAAGTTTTCTATTCCATATTTTTCAATACCTATTTGTTTATTTTTTCTAACATTCTTTCTTTTCAACATACGTAAGAAATTTTTACCGAGAATAACGGATTTTGTAAAAATATTAGATAGGGACCACCTATATGTGTGTTGTACTTACTATATTTCATTATATCCGAGTCAAATCAAATTAAATTTAGTAGGTATTTCGTTAATGTCGGTCCTTGTTTGTCGGTGAATGTTTTAGTAAGTGAAACACGTAGAATAGAACAGATTATTTAACATTTTGTTTTGTGTGGTTTTTATTTTTAGTGGCTCAAAGATTAATTAATTAGATATTTTTTTTTGAATACTGTGGTGAGGAAAGTTTTATAAGATTTTTAAATTAAGAAATAGGTAACTTTAATTAATCTAATTATTGTGACGACAATTCGTAATTTCTTCAAATAGGTAAATAGGGGTTTCCCTCTTTTATGATGCCAAGAAAACGGCAAATAACTGTTGACGAAAAATTAAAAATCATAGCCCAAATGAAAGCCGGTGAATCTTTAAATAAAGTGGAAAAACGTTCAGGATATCAACGGGCACAGATCAAACGTTGGGCTTTGAAAGAAAATGAACTGTTGGCCGTAAAAGGTAATGCAAAACGTATCCGCGGCGGACTCGAGAATGCAATAATAGAGTGGTTTCGTGCGGAACGAGCAAAGAAACTTGTCATAACTTATTCCATGTTTCGAGATAAAGCGAAACGATTGGTTGAAACGTTTCCTGACGATTATAAAGAATTTAAATGCTCAAATCACTGGATACGAAATGTTTGCAGACGCCACAATATTTGTACTAGGAAAATAACTCATGTAAGCCAGCAACAAACGAAAACAAAACAAGAATTATTAGATATTGTGAATGATTTTTTGCGACATGCTAGGCAAAAGACTGCTTCTCTTGACCCTCCAAATATTTATAACATGGATAAACACCATGTTATTTTGATATGTGTCACAATCGCACTCTCCACATCAAAGGTGAAAAAACAATCGATGGTTTAGATAGTGGACACTCAAAAAATAGATTCACTGTTGTAATTTGTGTTGCAGCTGGAGGAAAGGTGATTCGCACAATGATCATTTTCAAAGGCTTGAAAAAAATTGAAAAAAAAGTTGCAGTAAGCAAAGGTGGATCAATGAATACTGAAATAATGAAAGACTGGGCAACATCTTGTTTCGCTAAGCGCAACGGCACTTTCATAAAAAATCAATCACTTCTACTAATGGATTTCTTTGGAGCACATGTCAAGTGCACATGTCAAGTGCAAGTAATCGACCTTCTTCAGAATGCATGTCAAACGGAGACTTTACTTATTCCACCAAAGACAACATATTTCTTACAACCACTTGATGTGTCAATTAACGCTCCTTTTAAAACGGCGATGCGCGAGCTGTGGAGTGAGTGGTTTGCAAATGGACCAGAAGAATATACCGCAAAAGGTTATCGCAAAAAGCCCGGCTATCAACAACTAGTCAATTTTGTAAGTGAGGCAGTTAAACGGCTTAATCCAGAAGTTATAAAGCGGTCGTTTGAATGTTGCGGAGTGGTTGGTTTCGGTGGAGTTGTTCCGTCATGTAAGTTGAACAGTCGTCTAGCAGAAATTGTTGAAGATGATGCAAATATTTTAGAACCAACGTTGGATCTGGTATCGGACATTGAACTACATAATATACAAGTTGAGTCGGAGGAAGAATTATTTTCGGCTAGTAGTGAAGAGACTTCAAAGGACGGCAAAGTTGATTCTGATGATTCTGATTAAAATAGTGGCAGTTATTAATATTTGTTGTATGAATTTACCCAATTAAATTTAATTTTTTATCTTTGATGTTTGAATAAACTATTTTAAATTTTGAAATTTTTGGAAATTTTTAAATCTTTTGTTTTTTTGTAAATAGCTTGTTCATGATAAAATAATTATGTTATAAAAAAATTCTTTGGTTTTTATTTTTTTAATAACTGTTTTATCCAAATAATATTCCAGGTACATTATTCGGGAAATTCCGTATAATGTACCTGGTTCATTAATTTTTCTCCATTTGTATATGTTGAAATGTCTAAAATTCGAATAGTGTACCATGCTACATTATTCGGAACTGTACGGTACCTATCACAAGCGTAGGATAACTAACACAGTCTTGTCATTTCAAGGCAAACCGGTAGGCGTAGGAAGGTGTCACATTTTTGGCACTGATAATAACACCTACACTGATAATAAATAACACCTACAAACCTCTACAGTCAAATACTAGGGTAATCCAGGTAAAACCATAACGGAAAATCTAACACGCCCCCTTGTAATACAACTACGCTGCAATGGACCTCTAGCGGAATCAATACAACCCACATGCTCAATTTGGTCCCTCAAGTAAGTCAATCCTGTTTAGGAATTTAAACCATCCTAATTTCTCTTCGTCAGTGACTTGTGGTTTTTAGCACCCTCAATCTTAGTTATGGAATATTCCTTGATGATGGCACGATATTGCTTGGTCGAAGAAACCAGTCACCTATTTCTAGGGTTTAATTTAATTATTGAGGAATCGGGATCTTTTTTATTTAAATTTTGTCTAAGTTTTGTATAAGTTTTGCAGAGGTAACCTAATTTCTTATTTCATTTTAGTCGATTGCTTCCAATCTCAAGCGGTCTGGTTCCATATAATGCAAATACAAGTTGAATATCGAAGTTGAAGACACGATATATAATCCTGGACAACCCACCACTAGTAATGGCAAGACTAGCAAAAACTTAACTATCCCATTAACAAGTGTTATACATAGCAGTTGTTGCGATGCGATGCATTACACACGTACTTTGCGGCAGAATGGGAATATACTCCTAGTTTAGTTTTTTTTTTTTTTTTTAATAAAATGTGATGTGTAATAGGCATTACAATATGTGTCACAACAACACATAAAAGCCTTTTAAGACCAAGGTCCCACAACAACATGCGTTCTAAGGATGTTAATGGACGCAAATCTGTTTTTTTTGTTTTTTTTTTAATATTTTTTTGTTAAATAATGGATAACTAAAACATAAATCCTATCACATATAAAATATGACATAGGCCAATATTTCGTGATAGGATAGGGAAAATAAAAATAAAATAAGAGATAAAAAGCAAAATTTGCAGGAACAAAACTAAAATTGGTTTGCCAATAGTCCAGCTAATGGCATAATCCTTGACGCAGTATATTTTTCAATGATTAAAGCTCAGATATATAGTTATATGAAGGCTCGTTTGGATTGTGTTGTCATATTTTTATGGAATTATTTCGGTCAGTGTGAACGCAAAATTTTTAAATATTTATTCAAAAATAATATTTCTTTCTAGTACTTTGCAACAACTTTCTCGGCATGCCAGTCCTCACTCGCCAAAAATTATCGGACAGCTCTGTGAAAGATAGTTTACTTTTCTAAAGAGTATTACAGAACAGCCAAAGATGTGCACAAGCTTTCTTTTTTAGGACTGAATACCATAGTTTACACAAAAGATGTTTGGTTATATTAATACCCTCTAAAGAATGCGGAATCATTACCAGAACAATTTTGCCCATTACATTTTATCTAAACTTTATTTGAATGACTCAAAAGTGTATTTTGGTTTGAATGAATTTAATTTAAACTTATAAGTTATAACTAACACCAAGGGCGTTTGTAATTCAAAAATTGGTGAACATACGATACATTTTCAAACCAACATTCAAAGCAAAAACTTTACATATGCGAAAATTAATTACAAGTTTTTTAACCAGCGAACAATTGCTAGCGTGGCCTCTATATTTAAAAACTAAAATAATTTTTTGATTTCTCTTTTCTTTTTAGGTATATTTTAGTTTTCTACACAGAACAACAATCACTATACAGTCTCGTGATAAATTAATAAAAAATTCCCATATATTCTTATCATTCCAAAATAACTAATCTACAAAATCAGTCATAGACAAAAACTTACCGGCTATTTTCAATGTTTGTAGTTAAATCCTTATATCCATTCATTTTTTGTCTTTAATTTATAGTTTATACAAGTTTAATTTGTTCACTTCACTTTTAAATTTATTAAATTAATTTAATTTAAATAAAAACTTGATTTTGATTAAAAAATTTTATTTTTTGCTTTTTAATTTTGTGAAAACTTTTTTTTTTTTTCGTTCACTAATTATATTATTACCACATAAAATAAAAAAAATTATTATTTAATAATATTTTATTCTTTTTTTTTTATAAGTTGTTTAAACTATTAATTAATTAACTAATCAAAATATTTGAAACAAAATAATAATATAAAAATCAACACACCCAAATATATTTATATAAAAATATGGGTCGAGAAAAAATAATCAACCTCGATTGTCGAACGAACGGTTTACGAATGTAAATTTGACAAGAATGCGCATTGCTTATATAGATATTGTGAAAATGTTATGATGTTCATGATTTTTTCTTTTGCAGCCGACTTTTTACTATAGTTTTTAATGAAATATTATTAAAAATCTCGAACATCAACTGTCAGACCACAATTCTGTATTTTGATTGGTTGAAAATGTGCAAAAAAAATGTTCATCTATTTCAGCGGGAAATTTGAATTTTTTGAACTTGGTATTATCGGTTGAGAAGAAATTGTTGTTTAACAGTAAATATCAGTTTGGATTTGTTATATTTTTATTTATTGTAATATATTTAAATAAAAATAAAAGGTTTTTTTATTCTATTGAACATAATTTTTTCAATAAATATTTTGTTTTGTGCAATTGTTTTAATGGAAATGCGATGGAAAATTATTATTGTGAAGGATGATAATTTAAGGTTTTACTATGTGCGCTAGTATCGCAAAGGTGAAATCTTGTTTTTAAATGATCAATTCGCAGGAACGAAAGTACATATTACTTCGGTCTGAAAGACCTAAGCTTTACATTCCGTAGCTAAAAGTGAAATTCTTACCCCACTTTTTTTGGCATTTCTCGACGTTTTAGGACCTACTGATTCTAAGCAAGCAAAAAAATGTTTGTCTGTCTGTCGACCTGCCGTCCAGCCGTCCGTCACAACCTATAGGTTTATTCCGAAAGGATGATGTGTTCGATTACTGTACCGGAAGTGTGTCAAAAAAATCATCAAGTGTGTCAAAACAAGGAAATATGCATATTTTTTGCTTAAAAAACGTTCATTTTAAGTGATAATGAGTAGGAACAAGGAATGTGGAGAAATCTGGATAGTCGGGATTGGTATGTGAGATCAAAAACCAGATTATTGCATTATAAGTTTGTCAAAAAATGTTGTCAAGTGTGTCAAAAAAATGATTTCATTTATTTTTTTAGATAATTTTTTGGAAAAAAAAATTTAGCTGTTTGCTTACGTAAATATAATTGAACATGGAAATTTTTGAATTTGTTATAGTTTTTGAAATATTTTTGGAATTTTGAAAAAGTTTCAATTTTTGATTTTGTAAGAATTTTTGGAATATTTTTAGAATTTTTGAATTTTATATATATTTTTAGAATTTTGAAAAAAGTTTCAAGTTTTGATTTTATAAGAATTTTTGGAATATTTTTAGAATTTTGAAAAAAAAATAGAATTTTTGAATTTTATATATATTTTTAGAATTTTTGAAAAAAGTTTCAATTTTTGATTTCATAAGAACTTTTGGAATATTTTTAGAATTTTGAAAGATTTAAAATTTTTGATTTTATTATAATTTTTATAATTTTGGAAAAAGTTTCAATTTTTGATATTGTTATAATTTTTGCAATATTTTTAGAATATTGGAAAAGTTTGAATTTTTGAATTTTTAAGAATTTTTGGAATATTATTAGAATTTAGAAAAAGTTTAAATATTTGATTTTATTCTAATTTTTGGAATATTTTTAGAATTTTGTAAAAAAAATTTTTGAATTTTATATATATTTTTAGAATTTTGAAAAAAGTTTCAATATTTGATTTTGTAAGAATTTTTGGAATATTTTTAGAATTTTGAAAAATTTGAAATTTTTGATTTTATTATAATTTTGGAAAAAAGTTTCTATTATTGATATTGTTATAATTTTTGCAATATTTTTAGAATTTTGGGAAAAAGTTTGAATTTTTGAATTTTTAAGAATTTTTGGAATATTATTAGCATTTAGAAAAGGTTTAAATGTTTGATTTTATTCTAATTTTTGGAATATTTTTAGAATTTTGAAAAAAAATTTTTGAATTTTATATATATTTTTAGAATTTTGAAAAAGGTTTCAATTTTTGATTTTGTAAGAATTTTTGGAATATTTTTAGAATTTTGAAAAATTTTTAATTTTTGATTTTAGTATAATTTTGGAAAAAGTATCAATTTTTGATATTGTTATAATTTTTGCAAAATTTTTAGAATTTTGGAAAAAGTTTGAATTTTTGAGTTTTTAAGTTTTTGGAATATTATTAGAATTTAGAAAAAGTTTAAATATTTGATTTTATTCTAAATTTAGGAATATTTTTAGAATTTTGAAAGAAAAATAGAATTTTTGAATTTTATATATATTTTTAGAATTTTGAAAAAGTTTCGATTTTTGATTTTGTAAGAATTTTTGGAATATATTTAGAAATTTGAATTTTTAAATTTTGATTTTAATATAATTTTTATTATTTTGGAAAAAGTTACAATTTTTGATTTTGATATAATTTATGCAATATTTTTAGAATTTTTGAAAAAAGTTTTAATCTTTGATTTTGTAATAATTTTTGAAATATTTTTAGAATTTTGTTTGAATTTTTGATTTTATTTAATTTTTACAATATTTTAAGAAATTTGAATTTGTGATTTTGAACTTCTCGAAACGCTAAATGGAGAGGTTTTTGAGAAGTTTACTGATTGTATAATCTTTTCACTAAATTATGTTAATTTATGATCTGTTATAATTTTCCGACAACGTATTGATGTTTCGTGTTTGTTTTGTAATACATATCTAAATTCTAAACATAAATAAAAATACTGGTACTTAAACAAAAAGTTATGTTTGATATACATCACTGCTCAAAACTAAAAACCATGTCCTCGTAAAAGTTTTTTGCGAAAACTATATCAAAATTTTTAACCCACACCGAAGTCTTGATATCTCAGAGCCTTGAGATTTTAGCACCCCCATATTTTAATATTTTTAAGTCAGTTCTTTTATGTATAGGTTCCTTCTAGGATTTTTTGGGCTCTTAATTGAGTATTAGACATGTATAATCTTGCTTGCATATTGAAATTATTTAAAGATACAACAACAACTAGATAAGCGAGAGATCCAAAGAAACTTTCTCAATGCCAGAAAACATCCATTGCTATATACCTAAGAAAATGATGCGGTATTGTCTTTTACAAGTGATATCGCAGATATGAATCTGGTTGTAGTTGTCGAGGTACATCCCCCTGTCACAACTACAACCTTTGCTACTACGATAACGATAATAGCACGTCCATTTTGACAGTGGAGATGGCTGCAAAGAATTTAAGTCACCATCGAGATCGCGAATGAAGGTTTCGGCAATGTCACTGAATTTAGGACGGAAAGAGAAACTCAGGATTACTTTTCCTACTATGCGTGAACATTTTAGTGAACTGAGCAAAGAATCTGGTCTTCATTCAGATAAACTTCTACAACGCAATAGTAAAACCAGCTATAGTGACCTAGACGGAAAATAAACCACACATGCAGTATATAATTAGAAAAAGTATTAGCTATTTTTAACTTTTGGCTTTTAAAATCAGAGATCTGGTAGGTTTTAGTCATTTATTATATATACATATTATCCACGAGAATTATTCACCGCAAGAGACAATACTACATTTGGCCTACTTTGGGGACGTCAAGTTATATACCCAAAAACACAGCCCGGGGTGGTTTTGATGGCACGACGAGACCTCAAGAAGCACCGATATAACCCAGAGAAGTTTGGTTTTGTAAGAATATATTACAGAAAAAGTCTAAGAAAATCCTACGTTGAAATATTACAATTACGTTTGTCGTAGCTCGTAGGGTAATACAAGAAGTTCGAAGACGATTTCGAACAGTACATACAACTGAAAGACTTTCAAGTAAACCTTTTTTTATTAAATCATAGGACAATCACTTAGAAATTGAAAAATACAAAAGAAGAACAAGGTCCACTTCGAAGCCCTATGAGTACAAGGTGAAATTTATTTAAAATGCAGTTATCAAACCTTTTCCATATCGTAAGACTCCTAAACAAGCCAGAGTTTCAAGTATTTCAAATATATTTGATTTGTTGCAAATTGATATACATATTTTAATTTTAATCAAGTTGAACAAGAAAACACACTGGGATGAAAAACAAAATTAATAAAGATTTGCGCACTTTGTGTTGATTAAAACTATAAGCAACTGTATTCGAATACATTAAAAAACAATATTTTCAATTTGAAGTAAGCAATTGTTTGAGCTTAAATTGATTAAACACGAACGCTATTCCCAATCTTTAATAAAATCAAATTATGAAAAAATTAATTTTAATTTGATAAGGAATCACTAATTCGGAATATTAATAGTAATCAAAATTAACGTGTTACTATAAAAAGTTAAAGCGGCAGGATATGCGTTATAGAAGTAGGTAAAATTCTTGACCAGACCAGTTTTGTGTACAAGTAGAATCGGATGTATCAGATTAGCTTAAATAAAAAAAATAATTACAGACAGATATCCAAAAAATTTTGAATATAAAATTAGTTATAAGCAAAACTACGTTTTAACGTTTTTACGAACAATCAAATGTACCACAGAACATGACATGACAAATGTATGACGATATAAGCAAAACAAAACACACTGCAAGCCTACCTCATATCATTCATATCATACGTTATGCAATTACTACGAAATATCATAGTTGTTCGTTTCTAAAAAAAAATAAATTCGTCTATGCAATACATTTCAATCTTTTATTTTTTTTTTCAATGTTTGTTATTTTGTTATTATGCATGTAGTTATGAATTATGATGTACTAAAATGTAACAACAATTCCTTGGTTTAAAGGCGTTTGTTGGGGGTTTAAACGGTTTTGCCGTCACTTCAGAGGTCCACATTTTTAATTTATTGATAAAAATATTTCCAAATATTCTAAATTTACAGTTTACAATTTTTAAATTTTGATGCAAATGACCATTATAACCCTTAAATACTTGAAAGAAAATGTATAGTAAAAACAAGCAAAAACAAAACTAGGGATTATTCAGAAACTTCTTACTGCAGAGATCTATATTTTGCAGAAATTGATAGAAATAATTTCAAAGGTTCTATATTTATCAATTTTTTAAAAATATTTGTTTCCAAAAGGCTGTTATAAATGTTGTAAAAATGCAATTTATTTTAGTAAAACGAGTCTAGTTACTTAACTATGTGTCAGATTTAGCTGATTGACCTTGTCAAGAACTTGTTCAAGATATAAATAAAGCGCATATTTACTGAAAATTGTTTTGATCTATCTCAATGAATGCGTGATAGTGCCGGTCGTTTTTTAGTTAAAAGCATTTTGTTTAGTACAAACTGATTTGTTGAAACCGATTACTCAGGAACCTCTAACTACAGAGGTCTATATTTTTCAGAAATTGGTAGAAATATTCCCAAAGATTCTAAATTTATAAATTCTGTAAAATTATTTGTTTTCAAACGACCATTATAACAGTTTTAAAAAATTCAATTTTTTTAGCACGAAGCCTCTAGTTGCTATGTGTCGGCTTTTGCTGATTTGACGCATTTAAAGACAATTTTTTTTTAACTACCTCAACAAATGCGACCTTAAGAGAGCCGTTCGTTTTTATTATATCTCGTTGTATCGTTTATATATACAAATATAATATTTCGCTATTTGTAACCGTAAAAAGACTGAAATGTTACCGGTGACTGCTACCGGGAACATGTGGTAACGTAACTGATTTGCTACCGTATTTTGGTCAGACAATAGGCAGTAACGGTAACCGAACGAGGACCGTGTCGGTAACATTTCAGTATTCGTACGGTTACTATTGTAGTTACTTTTCAGTTGATTTTAGTAATTTGCCAGGAAGAATTACGGTTATATTTCAGTTAATAGATGGTATTTGTTTCGGTTACATTTAGGTTTCTGTTAGTAATTTGACAGACACAATTACGATTATATTTCAGGTATTAGATGTTTTTGTCGGTTACATTTTAATAATTTTTAGTTATTTGACGGGCACAATTATGGTTATATTTCAGGCATTGATCGTATTTGTGTGGGTTACATTTCGGTGGTTTTTGGTAATTTGGCGTATTAATTCTAACATATTATTGTTATTTTAAAATATTCTTATTATTTTAATTCTCTTACAAATGGTTGAATTAAACCGAAATTAACTGAGATATTTTTATTATTATTTTAAAATAAATATTGATATGTATAATAAAACATTTTTTGCGAAATAAAAACAATAAAAAATTAAATATTATTAAAACATGTTTTGCCAAGGAGTAACGCCTGCTTCATTACAATATATAAAAAATGTGAGTCTTAAAATATAAATTAAGTGAGGATTTCACAGTTCACTGCCGTTTTTAATGTCGGGTCGGGTCAAGTTCTGTCGTATTTCAATCATTTTCGTTGTTTGCTAATGAGAATTTCAGCAAAGATGCATATGTGCTCGTGTTATTAACCTGTTTTTATTTTGTTTTGTGTGTAGTTCGTCTTCGTCATATTTACAGATAAAACTTTTATTTTAGACGGTGACATTGGGACCGTAGAGGTACTGTTGGTTATAAAATGTATGTCGGGATATATATATATATATATATATATATATATATATATATATATATATATATATATATATATATATATATATATATATATATATATATATATATATGTATATATATATATATATATATATATATATATATATATATATATATATATATATATATATATATATATATGTATATGTATATATATATATATATATATATATATATATATATATATATATATATATATTTTTTTTTATTATATAGATTTTATACGTCTTAAACCCGACAAGGTAGGAATTTTTATTGAAAGAGATAATTAATTTCCTTAACCTCACTATTTGTGATTTTCGAAAGTTAGTAGGTATATTCCATACTATCCTAAGTCACGTGTGCAGTTATTATTGAATGCTGCCAATCAATATGAAATCAATTTTACGACATAAATGTCAAGTAAATTAGTGAATCGTATGAATTTTTCAATTCGAAATCAGTTTTTGGGTTTATCTGAATAAACCTTATAGTTATTTGTTAATAAAAACAACTTTTATCTCTGAACGTGTTTCGGTTCGGATTCGAACTTAGAACCTCATCAGTACCAACTAAGTTTGAATCTTTTGGTAGACACGTTTTTATTAACAAATAACTATAAGGTTTATTCAGATAAACCCAAAAACTGATTTCGAATTGAAAAATTCATACGATTCACTAATTTACTTGACATTTATGTCGTAAAATTGATTTCATATTGATTGGCAGCATTCAATAATAACTGCACACGTGACTTAGGATAGTATGGAATATACCTACTAACTTTCGAAAATCACAAATAGTGAGGTTAAGGAAATTAATTATCTCTTTCAATAAAAATTCCTACCTTGTCGGGTTTAAGACGTATAAAATCTATATAATAAAAAAATACTAACTCTGTAGCCAGTGAAGTATGACAAAAAAGTTTTTCACTAAGAAAAAAGAAATTACAACATCGTAATTAAAAATGTTTCTAAATGTCGACGCCGAGGGGCAGTTGACAGCGTGTCTACCAAAAGATTCAAACTTAGTTGGTACTGATGAGGTTCTAAGTTCGAATCCGAACCGAAACACGTTCAGAGATAAAAGTTGTTTTTATTAACAAATAACTATAAGGTTTATTCAGATAAACCCAAAAACTGATTTCGAATTGAAAAATTCATACGATTCACTAATTTACTTGACATTTATGTCGTAAAATTGATTTCATATTGATTGGCAGCATTCAATAATAACTGCACACGTGACTTAGGATAGTATGGAATATACCTACTAACTTTCGAAAATCACAAATAGTGAGGTTAAGGAAATTAATTATCTCCTTCAATATATATATATATATATATATATATATATATATATTTATATATATATATATATATATATATATATATATATATATATATATATATATATATATATATATATATATATATATATATATATATATATATATATATAAGTATAACTAAAATTGGTATTAAACAATTTCAGTTTCAATTTGGTTGTCTACGTAAAAATTCGCAGATATTTTTTAAAATTGTGATTATTTAGCAAGGTTTATTCATGATAAATAGTGATAGTGAAAATACATATGATTGAATACTGAAATTGTTTAATACCAATTTTGGTTATACTTATATATATACATATATATATATATATATATAGGTTTGGTCTAGAATCCGAATGAATTTTGATTTGAACTGACAATTCAAATAATCTTCTAAAATAACACAAAGAGTATATATATATATATATATATATATATATATATATATATATATATATATATATATATATATATATATATATATATATATATATATATATATATATTTATATATATATATATATATATATATATATATATATATATATATATATATATATATATACCAGATATGTATGAACAATTTTCAAACCATCTTTTTCTTCGCTCCCACCGGCTAATTATGTTCCATTTGACTCGAATATGAACTATATCAAGTTTTATTGAAATCGGAAAATAATTACCCACCGCGCAGTGGCGTCGAAGATAAGAAAATTAGCAGAATAATAGGATTTTTTATTTTTATCAGATATAATTATCTTAAAACATAATATATCTTATAATTTTGATTATTTTTATTAAAATCTAATTAATTAACGATTCTAACGAGCCTAAGTATGTAGAAATCGATCTTAGAAAAGCGATTTATCTTAATTTTTCTTCTTACATATACGAAAATTCAATAATTCATAATAATCTTTTTTCAAAGAAAAAAATTAATTTTTATGGTTAAATTTATTATAATTTTTCATTCAAAAGCAACATTTTTCCAAAAGAAATCAATAAATTAAATTAGATTTATTGTATGATAGGTATTTGCATCTGTAGTTTTCGACCACCTGAATGGTGTATTGTGTACCTTCCTCGTCTTTAGTTAGAATGCTGTTGTATTCCGTGTCATCAACTTAACACCGAGTTCGTCGGTATCATTAACAACATGCAAGCTTTGGCAAAACAACGTGGCTTTGACGAAATCCTCATTCCGATGGGTCATATAGCAAAAAATCAAGACAAATTCTTAATCGATTAAAAAACTCTGAGTTTTTTCTGTGACAAAATCACTAATGTTCTTATTAGCAAAAAGTTGCATATGTTTGACTGCGTCAAAATCTTTTTTTGCGAGTTTGGGGTGCGATGAGGATGTCTCGTGCTGGGACCTCAAGGTTTTGAACCATTTTTCGTTTTTCATCAAACGAAATCTCTGGGTCGAAAAAAGCCAAGCCAATATTTTCTTCCGTTAAATAGTGAAGATGATAACAAATTTTGTTCAACATTTCTTCTGAAACTCTTTGCTCAATTTTGATGAAATCCAAATCCTGATATGCGGCTGCTGTTCCATCGATGCATTTGAACCAAATTTTTACATACAACATAATCAGAAATGCAAACGTCTCGAAAAAATGCAAACGGCGTGACTTGTCGGACCTGGGCGTTTGAATTTGTAATTCTCAATGGTTTCGCCAAGAAAAATCAATGTAACTTCCAAAAATTCTTTCGCTGCGTGGGTTTGATTTTTCCAACTCTTCATGACAAAAAATTACTAGAGCATCTCACGAGTGTTTTGGAATTTTGTTTCCCAGTTTTTTGTCCGATATTCCATTTTTGAACATTGTTGGATTAATTATAATTAATTATATATATATTTATATATATATATATATATATATATATATATATATATATATATATATATATATATATATATATATATATATATATATATATATATATATATATACATATATATGTATATATATATATATATATATATATATATATATATATATATATATATATATATATATATATAAATATATATATATATATATATATATATATATATATATATATATATATATATATATATATATATATATATATATATATATATATATATATATATATATATATATATATATATATATATATATATATATATATATATATATATATATATATATATATATATATATATATATATATATATATATTAGACTGGTCGTTAAAAACTAAATTTTCCGAGACGCCCCCTAGAAAAATTCTTTGTGGTCAAAAAACCACAACTGCATTATTTTTTTTTTTTTTAAATCAAAAGAACACGTGCCGCAAAATCGTCGAAGTTGATTTTTTGAAAAATTCGTAGATTTTTTCAAATATCTCATAAAATATGCAGATGTCAAAAAAAGTCACATAACCATTTTTGTAGGAAATTTTATTCTCTACAAAAAAGACTCATGTCATTTTTTCTCGAAAACGTATAGTTCTCATGATATTTTGAAAATGAACTTGTAAGTTTTCGTAATTTTTAAAAAACATGAAAAATAAAGATGACGAAAAAGTTCTAACTTTCTTCTTATGATATAGAATGAAATGTATAAAAAAATAATCAAAACAAAATAAATCAAAATTAGTACTTTTTCGTCGAAATTTTCATCATTTGGTTTTACGAGTTTCGAAGAATTTCAAGGTTTATTTCAAAATATCATCAGAAATATAGGTTTTAGGAAAAAAATGACTTGGACCTTTTTTGTAGAAAATTATATTTCCTGCAAAAATGATTATGTGATTTTTTTTGACATCTGCATATTTTATGAGATATACCAATTTTATCAAAAAATAAACTTCGATGATTTTGCGGCACGTGTTCTTTTGACTTAAAAAAAAAAAATTAGTGCCGTTGTGGTTTTTTTGACCACAAAGAATTTTTCTAGGGGGCGTCTCGCAAAATTTAGTTTTTAACGACCAGTCTAATATATATATATTAGACTGGTCGTTAAAAACTGAATTTTCCGAGACGCCCCCCAGAAAAATTCTTTGTGGTCAACCACAAAGTCAACTTCGACGATTTTGCGGCACGTGCTCTTTTGATTTAAAAAAAAAAAAAAATAATGCCGTTGTGGTTTTTTGACCACAAAGAATTTTTCTAGGGGGCGTCTGGGAAAATATTTATATATATTATATATATTTTATATATTTTATATATTTTATATATATATATATATATATATATATATATATATATATATATATATATATATATATATATATATATATATATATATATATATATATATATATTAAGCTTGCCAGATTTTTTTTGGGGGCATTCCGGGCCGGAAAATCCGGGCGGTTTTTTTATAAATCCGGGCAAAATCCGGGCGACAAGTGTCAAAATTTCCATTTGAAAAGCCGGGCGAAATCCGGGCGAAATACAAAATTTTTAAAAATCGCACAAAAAAGAAGAAAACAAAAAGACTATGTTTTTTCATAAATAACCTTTGAAAACTCTTTATTGCTTTGAAATGTTGAAATATATTTTGTTAACAATATTTTTAATTCTGTTTATTACAGAAAGAGTTCTATGCTTAAATTGTCAACATTGTATTCAATCAATCTCCATCGAGGTCAACGACTGTCCTCTCTCTTGAGTACCAAACAAACTATCAGCTCTCATTTTGTATTTTTCACTTCCAGCAACTTTTTGGAGAAAACCAGCATCTTCTTTTATTTTTGTATAAAACTCTGGACATGTCTCCTTCCAGTTGAATTTATCATCAATTGTGCCCGAACGTTTTCCAGTGTCAATTTGCCTTTTTCTTTTGTCCAAATGTCATTGATGTGAGAAAATACGCGCTCAGTTGTCGTATTGGCCGCCGCTGGGATAACTAAACCAAACTCTACGATTTGCAGCAAACGATTGAACGAACGAGAGCACAATATATAAATTATAAAACGTTGAAATGATGTCAATTGTTTATATATTTTCATATGAAACATTGAAAATAACACGATTTAACATGTGAAACATATTTGAATAAGAAAGATACAGATTATTGAAATTTTGACTATAAAACGAATTAATATTATATATATATTTTTTTTTTTCAATGAACAAATGTTGGAAAAATCCGGGCGATTTCCGGATTTTGTTTAGAAATCCGGGCGTCCGAACCGGGCGATTTTTCAGCCAAGTTTTACCAAAAAAAGCCGGGCGAGTCCGGCTTTAGCCGGGCGATCTGGCAAGCTTAATATATATATATATATATATATATATATATATATATATATATATATATATATATATATATATATATATATATATGTATATATATACGATTACAGAAAAATCTAGACGATTACGGTCACTTCTAGGAAAATCAAATCAACAAAATACTAAAAAAAAATAATGAAATAAATAACTTTGTCGTTGTACATATTCTTAGAATTAAGGTCTACATAAAACAAACGATTTTATGAATCAAATCAACGTAACGTAAGAAAGTGACCTCGAAATTTCTAGAGATTAAGCAGAATGTTTATAAGGAAATTACCTTTTGTAGTTTTGAGGACATTTTGGGGATGGACTTCATTTTTGGATGTGGAATCTTCGATTTTGGATGTGGAATTCTAAAGGTTAATAATGTTGAGATGCCACTACTTGTGAATGAGGCAGAGTCAACAGATATTGGCAGCGATGAGGAAGTACGCAGTGCAGAGGAAAATCCAGCACCATCCAAACAGATGAGGGAGAGAAACGTCAACCGATGCAGACGTTTAAACAAACGCCGAAAGTTAAAAAGGAAACAGGTCCAAGTCCATAACGAAGTGAGCGATGTAAAAGAGGAGGTTCCAATAGCTGCAAACGGGGACGAATCGCAGCTGAAAATGAGAATGGTTCGGAGACATGGCAATGTGAAACAATCAAAGGGAAAAGATGAGGAGGACTTTAGAGATAATGAGAATCCATACTCATCACGGTGGGCGGACATAGAACAAAGTAATGGCCAAGGACTTAGAAAGGGACCAGAAGCAATTCTAAACCGTCTGAGAAATAGAAAAAGAAAAAAAAAATTTTTGGATTCAACAATTGGAGGAGAGATCTAGATCCTGTTCGGGATGAACAGGCTTAAGTGGAGGGTAATGTTACGATTACAGAAAAATCTAGACGATTACGGTCACTTCTAGGAAAATCAAATCAACAAAATCTTAAAAAAAAATAATGAAATGAATATTGTTGTTGTTGTACATATTCTTAGAAATAAGGTCTACATAAAACAAATGATTTTATGAATCAAATCAACGTAACGTAAAATAATCGAATATTCTAATATTTTCTCAAGGTTTCCAAAAAGTGACCTCGAAATTTCTAGAGATTAAGCAGAATGTATATAAGGAAATTACCTTTTGTAGTTTTGAATTTGTTTTATTTTAAAGCTGCGATAGTGAAGTTCAAATTATAAAAGTGATCTTTAAATTAGATTTTGTGTAAAGTTAAAAGTGTAATAAAGTTATAAGTGTTATTGAATAGAAATATTTTGTGTATTATTTTAACGTTGTTATTACTGGAAATTTCTACAATCAACCGTTGGAGTTTCTGAAGCTGTTGAAAGAATATTCTAGTTAGGAATATTGTTTGCTGTATTGTTTTCCTGTTGTTGTGAAACAATTAAGGTGTTGAATACTTATTAAAACCTGGTGTTTGTGCTTACTAATCAGTGATCGAACTCAGGAAGAGATTGGGAATTACGTTTATCGAATTGTGAGTTAGGCCAATTCGAAGTAAGGTTGGAAAAACGTAACATTATATATATATATATATATATATATATATATATATATATATATATATATATATATATATATATATATATATATATATATATATATATATATAAATATATATATATATATATATATATATATATATATATATATATATATATATATATATATATATATATATATATATATATATATATATATATATATAATATATATATATATATATATATATATATATATATATATATATATATATATATATATATATATATATATATATATATATATATATATATATAGATATATATATATATATATATATATATATATATATATATATATATATATATATATATATATATATATATATATATATATATATATATATATATATATATATATATATATATATGAGCTTGCTTAAAATTTTTTTAAAAAAGGGTGCGCACTCATGTCACCGATTTGGACGCCAATTTTATTTCTTAAAGACCTCTGTAAAAATAATTTTTCCCAAAATTTTGCCCCTCCATGGGGGCTAAGGGGAGCCGTTTAACGAGTTATGATTTTTTGAATTAATTTAATTTATGTAAAATTAAGCTATTGTTTATTCGATTTTATCGTAATTAGTCTTATTTTCTTTGTTTTTTATTTAACTTTAATATCACGGGAATTAAGATGTCTAATATTAAAAATTGACCAAACGCAACATCAAAATGTACAGTAGTTTTTTTGTCAAAAAAGGCCAGTTTTAAAAATGCCACCAAAACCATAGATTTTATCCAAAATGCTTCTACTCATTTTTTTTGTATTTTGATAAAGTTTTTAAATTTATTAATTTCAATACTCAAAGTTAAATATTTCTAAAGATAGAAGTATTAAGACATATTCATTATTCTTAAAAAAACCCATTTTTACACCTCTACAACTTTTTTCTGTGAACATCAAATTACACCAAATTTTAAAAAAAACTGCTTTATCATGATCCTAAAATATCCTGAAAGATTGAGCTTTGATATTTGTTTCAGATAAGAAATATGATTTTTTTAAATTCAATATTTTCTAGGTATTTTTATCATAACATTTTATCTTTGTTTGGGTTATTTTGATTATTTTTTGTATTTTAAAGGGACAGAATTAAATGGATTTGAACGTTTCAGGACTGAATTTAATAGATCATGAGCTTGTTCATAATTTTTCAAAGATTTTGTAAGAATCGATTCATTTTCGGCTGATAAAAAATACTTTTATAAAATTATTGTACATTTAAAAAAAAACCTTATGCAAATTTTATTAATTTAAAGAGGGTCATATTAATACCACTTAAAAATTTTTTATTTAAACTTCTAATCAATAAATAATTAAAAA
Organism: Diogma glabrata; assembly: GCA_963693315.1. NCBI lineage: Eukaryota > Metazoa > Arthropoda > Insecta > Diptera > Cylindrotomidae > Diogma > Diogma glabrata. Next base: position 214,151,076 of record OY856186.1, read on the forward strand.
ATAATTTTTGAACTTTTTCGTGAAAATTTTAATTACCATAACCATTAATTAAAAAATGTTTTCTCCTTTTTTACTTTCACCACAGAAAATTGTATTTAAATATTACAAAAATATTACAGTTCTAAAACATTTAAAATTCAAAATTATTTTGAATAAATATTTTTTCAAAATAATTTTGAATTTTAAATGTTTTAGAACTGTAATATTTTTGTAATATTTAAATACAATTTTCTGTGGTGAAAGGAAAAAAGGAGAAAACATTTTTTAATTAATTGTTGTAGTAATTAAAATTTTCACGGAAAAGTTCAAAAATTATTTTTTAATTATTTATTGATTAACAGGTCGTTCAATAAGTCCGTAGGATAAGTAAGAAAAAAACAACATTTTGACAAAACTCGATTTTTTTATTCAACATAGTTGCCTTCGAGGGCGATACAACGAGTATAGCGATTTTCCAACTTTTCTATACCACTTTTATAGTACGATTTCTCTTTCTCGTCAAAATAGGCCTCAGTTTCAGCGATTACTTCATCATTGGACTTAAATTTCTTTCCAGCAAGCATTCTCTTGAGATCTGAAAACAGGAAAAAGTCGCTGGGGGCTAAATCTGGAGAATATGGTGGGTGGGTAAGCAATTCAAAGCCCAATTCATTCAATTTTGCCATCGTTTTCATCGATCTGTGACACGGTGCATTATCTTGGTGAAACAACACTTTTTTCTTTTGCAAATGTGGCCGTTTCTTTGCGATTTCAGCCTTCAATCGATCCAAAAGTTCACAGTAATACTCGCTGTTGATGGTGGTTCCTTTTTGGAGATAGTCGATGAATATTATTCCGTTCGTATCCCAAAATACAGACGCCATCACCTTACCGGCCGACTGTTGCGTCTTTGCTCGCTTTGGATTCGGTTCGTCGACTGCTGTCCACTCAGCTGACTGTCTTTTGGATTCTGGTGTGTAATTGTGAAGCCATGTCTCATCCATTGTCACATATCTACGATAGAATTCCCTTTTATTGCGGTTTAACAGTGCCAAAGACTCCTCCGAAGCATCGATTCGTTGTTGTTTTGGTCGACTGTGAGCTCACGCGGCACCCAATTTGCACAGAGCTTTCGCATACCCAAATGTTCATGTAAAATGGTAAAAACACTACCATCTGCTACCTTTACAATGTCAGCTATTTCGTGCACCTTCAATTTGCGATCGTTCATAACCAATTTGTGGATTTTTTTTATGTTTTCTGGAATAACAGCCTCATTTGGGCGTCCACTGCGCTCTGCATCTTTTGTGCTGGTACGACCACATTTAAATTCAGCCATCCACTTCTCTACCATTTGTCTCGATGGAGCAGAGTTTGGATAATGTTTATCAAGCCATTGTTTGGTTTCCACTAGTGATTGCAAATTACCCGATTTCAAATTACCCGGTTACTCGATTAGTATTTTCCAAATTACCCGGATTACCCGGATAACCCGGGTAGTTATAAAAAAATTAAAAGATGAAAAACAATAAAAAAAACCTCACAGTAGTAAACTAAAAATTGATCATTTTTTAATTGTAAAATAATATTTAAAAAATATTAAAGCATTTAGGGTAGCTGTACTCTTCCGATTTCGTATTTTCTTTTTTAAATTCCTGCAATAGAAAAAACCCGCTCCGATAAAGTGGATGTTGGATTCACGGTCAATAACGATTGATTTAAATTTTCTATCATTTTTTCGGTTTCCTTTATTTACATACAACATTTTCAGCTCTTTATCAACTGTAGTACCCCTGTTATCTATAGTAGATCTTGTGTAGACAGCAATACATTTTTGTAGTTGTAAATTTTCAAAATTATAATTAGCCGCATCATTATCCGATTTGATTTTCATTGCTGACGTATTTCCCCATTTAGTTGAAATTATTCGTGCGCATCCAACGCGCATCTGATGACATTTTCTTGAACTGGTCCCAAACTTTCGATGACACTTATTTTAATTATTAGCTTAAATCTTAAATAAAAACTTATCATAATATATTTACCGTTTCTATTTTAAACTAAATATAAACAAATAACCAATGAAGATCCCTAATTTTTTATGACTTAATTTTAATTTTAATAAGAACTAAAATTCCATAAATTTTGTTATGTGTTCTTCGTCGTTTTTCTGTTGTTTTCGTAATCCAAACAATAATAATTAACTAGAGGGCAGTTTAATGTTTACGGATGTGGTTGGTTTAATGGACATATTGCAATTTTTATGGTTAGAATAGAATCATTTGTCAACAACTAGCATAAAGAATAATTCAAATTTGCAAAAAGAGAATGAGCTGAATTTTATTTTGTAAATTTTATGAGAAAAAAACTGGACCTTTTGTTGTTCGGGTACCCGACCAAAATATCCGGATATTAAATACCCGAAAAATCTTCCTAAATACCCGGGTATCCGGGTACCCGGATACCAAGATTGCAAACACTAGTTTCCACTGTATTTTTTTTCATCCAAAAGCAATGCTTTATTAAAATCCGAAATTCACTTTTTTCCATTTTTTTTCAAAAACAAAGTAGTAGAAGTTTAAATAAAAATTTTTTAAAATGTATTAACATGACCCTCTTTAAATTAATAAAATTTGCATAAGTTATTTTTTTAAATGTACAATAGTTTTATAAAAGTATTTTTTATCAGCCGAAAATGAATCGATTCTAACAAAATCTTTGAAAAATTATGAACAAGCTCATGATCTATTAAATTCAGTCCTGAAACGTTCAAATCCATTTAATTCTGTCCCTTTAAATTAAAAATTAAAATACAAAATACACACATATATATATATATATATATATATATATATATATATATATATATATATATATATATATATATATATATATATATATATATATATATATATATATATATATATATTATATATATATATATATGTATATATATATATATATATATATATATATATATATATATATATATATATATATATATATATATATATATATATATATATATATATATATATGTATATATATATATATATATATATATATATATATATATATATATATATATATATATATATATATATATATATATATATATATATATGTATATATATATATATATATATATATATATATATATATATATATATATATATATATATATATATATATATATATATATATATATATTTTGGGATTTGATTAAATTTAAGTAAAAGTTTGGTTAAATATGTGGAAAAAGGTAATAGATGACTATTTCAGCTAATTAGTGTACATGTATTTCTAGTCGAAAATTATAGTTAATATGTTTTTGGTGTAAAAGAATAAGTTAATAGGTAAATTTAACATATTAAGTATACAAATTTAAGTAAATAAATCATGTAATACAGATAGTACATGTATTTCATGTATTAAGTGACAATTTAAGTTACAAAAGTGTATCTAATACATGTATTTAACTTATTACCTGTTGTTTAGCTAGCGGTAATTTAGCTGATATTGCAACAGTTATTTCATGAAATAAGTGAAATAGCCTAAAACTAACATAACTTAAACTGAAACTGAAACTTAAAAAAAAATTCTCAGACTGCTGTTAAGTTAAATAGGTCGAGTTTTACATGTAATATTGCATTTAATTTGGTTTAGTGAACGAATGTTAACTAAATTTTTGCTGTCTTCTTCATATAATACATATAATAAGTATATGTGTTTATAAGTATCCATAAAGATTTATAGCAAATCTCGTTTTCCGATGACAATTATTATTAGAGCACAGTATATTGATCAAATCGCTCGGATACAGTCTTTATTATATATTTCTCTCACTAACGTTGTTTTAAATAGTAAAAAATGCCCCTGAAAAAGAAAGTTAAGAAAAGCGGTCGATACTACATAATGCGGCTGAAGAGAGCGGCCGAATTCGAAGCACGATTTGATGCATCAAATGTGTCAATGGATGAAGAAATGGATCGGCCACCGCCACAACAACTGAATGCTATTTTTGAAAATAATTTGCCAGCAGAAAATGCTATGATCGAAAATACCATCCTCGTTAGTGTTACTTGTGATGAAAATGTAGAGTGTGACGATGATATGCCAGATGATTGTACATCCCAAGTTGGTGAAAATGCTGAATTTTTATTATCAGAAGAAGATATTGCTGAGGAATTGATGCGCGAACACCTGGAATATGAGCATAACGCTCAAACTAAAATAGATCTGTTGAACGAACTAAGGCAATGGGCTTTGCAAAACAAGATTTCATTAACAGCGTTGTTATATATTTTTTTAAAGCATATTAAATTAAAAATATCACATTTATCGTGACTCAGTTTGAAATGAATCATCTTTAGAGGAGCTTTTAAAACAGTTTATTGAGGAATTCAACATTTATTTATTATTCTTGTTTACTATTCTTGTTTTATTATTTTTTATTTTTATTCTTTGCGAATTTCGAAAGCTATGCTTTCATTGCCTGTAGTATATAAAAACTAAATTTTAAAGTAAGATACATTCCATTATATACATATCGGTGGTTTAATAAAACCCCATTTTAAAAAAATTAATAATCTAACTAAGAATGAGTTGAAAGAACGATTAATAAAAGCTATGGAAGCATGTAACGTTCGCAATATTTGCAAAACAATAATAAAACCAAATTCATCTTCGTTTTCAATTCAATAAAAATGTATTTCATTAGTTTCCGTTCATTTTTACATTAATAATAATTTTAAAATTTTCTAATACTTAACTGCTAGTTAAATTTCGATTATACTATAAAAGCAAACGAACGTACTCAATTTTATCTCCAATTCTAACAAACAGATGTCGTTGCTAATCTTTGCTGAATTTTGGTATTGCACGATTTGTTTTTTTTTGATTAGAAGATGTAAAAACAAGAAAGTCACATTTTTTGTTTCAAAACGAAGTCGATGTTTTGAAGAATTTTCTTTGGTAGATTGATTCGGTTGTTAACTCTAAAAGTGAAAACACATTTTCTTAATTCCGATTTTGTGATTAAATGAAAAGAAAAACAATTCAGTTGGTGTCAATAACCACACAATCTTCTTGTACAAAAAGAGAAGAAATAAATATTATCTTATATTGTTTGTTAAAGTTTATCAAAAACAAATTTTTGTAATGCTATGTCTCATGGAAGTTTGAATGGTGTACTTTAAATTATATGTGTCTAGAATTAACAATAAAATAATAAAGTGATACATAACATGGGTGCGTTTGATTTATTGTAAATATGGAAATCAAATGCATATAGTACACGCAAATGAACATTTTTATATATTCATAAATATTTTAATGAGGAAATGCAAACATGCTATATATCTATTGAAGGAAGTGAATTAAAAGCAATATTTCCCACTGGATTTTTTGGCGGTGATCGATTTGGTATAACAAAATCAGATGCTGCTAAGTTTTGGAATTTGAACTTTGGAATTAAGAAATCATACTGGAAGCAAATGAGGTCCACCAATCAACAGTTGTAATTTAAGGTATTTGTCTAATTTTATATTAGTATTGCATTTATAATTTTTTTTATGTGGTTCAACTTAGTTTTTTTGATGATAGGCTAATTGAAAGAAATTAAGAGATTCCCAAATTTTGGTTCGTTTGGGAACAATTTCGTTCCCGGTGGCATTTAATTTATGTAGATATACATTATTTTTTTTTATTTTATTAGTGTTTAAAAGTCCTGAACCCACAGGGAGTGGTGGGAAAAGCACTCTAACAAGAAGTGGCAGCCGAAACGAAACCCTGGGGTTGCGTTAGGTTTCTGGAACCGTAATAATACGGTAAAATTTTTTTTTGAAAACCAGTTTAAGGTTTTTTTTTTGAATAACAGAGCTTTTTTTGGCGCAATTAGCGTACATTTTGAAACCAGTTTTGATTTTTTTCTATATAAACTGGGCGTTTTAAACCGGTTCTGGTTTTCGTGCTATTAATAATTTTTTGTTTAAAATATATAGTAAATATAATTTGTTTTGGATAACCAGATATTGGTTTTGGGTGGTTAATTTTTTGTTTGTGTTTGGAATTTTGTTTTTAAAATTTTTTATAATATGTACATGAGGGGTCAGGGGTTGAGAAGAAGGTGTCGGCCAGGGGGGTTTGAGCCATGGATGAATGAGGTGGAAGAGAGAGAGCATGTGGCGAGAAAGGAGAGAATGGTTGAGGCGAGGAATATAGTGGATGGAATGATAAATGTGATTATGAATGAAGTTAAGGATGGAATTTATAGGGAACTGATGGAGGACATATACGAAGAACGATATGATAAGGTATTGGATGATTTGATTTGTGAGATAGTGAATGAGGAGTTGAATGGAGTGAATGAGGAGTTGAATGGAGTGAATGAGGAGTTGGATGTAGTGAATGAGGAAGTGAATGTGGGCTGGCGTGAGAGGAAGAGGATAAAGAGAAATAGGAGCTCTCACTTGAAGAGGAAGGAGAGGAGGAAGAAGGAGAAGGAGAGTCGCCTGGTCGTGGAGCTGGGAGCTTCCTCGACCAAGAGTACTCAAACAGAGGAGCTGGTTGAGGAGGTTTCCATCTCACCGACCATGCGACAGGTAGAGGAGTGGTCTGGTCCACAGGAGGCCCCTGTCCCTCACTGTATAATCAGTTAATTGTTTTTGTAGTTTGAAAAAAAACCGTTTTGGGACAGCAATTTTTTTTGGAGATTGTTTTTTTGTGCTGTCATTCGAATTTTAGGAATACTAATTGTTTTTTAATTTGAAAAAAAAACCGTTTTGGGGGGAGCAGTTTTTTTTGAAATTTTTTTATGCTACCATGTAAATAGATTGTAAATATTTTTTGGTACTGACCATGTACATATTTTTTTGCATGGAATGTACATACCATGTACATATTTTTGATACAGTGTACATATTTTTGTTGTACACATCTGTCAATGTACATATTTTTATTGTACATTTGGTACATATTTTTTTTCTTGTTTTTTGTAAATATTATTATTATATATTGTACATATAATGTATATATTGTACATATTTTTGGAATTAACTGGTGTATTAGTGTATAAATATAATTTCTTTCTCAGCGGTAGGCCTAACAAGCCATCCATGGGGCTTCTCCCCTTAACGATGATGACGTTCTTAGGTCGCCTATGGCCACCGGGGTTATGCGATCGAAGAGCATTGGTTTCTTCTCTTCATTCGGCGAGGAAGTTCTCAGGGACGAGGAGTGGTGTTGCTGTGTTTGTACTTAGGTGCAAACCAGTAGTACCATTCTTTGCTCAGAGGCTTCTTCGGTGTAATGAAGAGAAGAACCAATTTATACTTTGCTTTCAGGATCAGAGGCTTAACCTCAAACAAATTCAAAAACTTTTCCATTTTTCCATTTAGTTTTACAATAAAACAATTTCTCATAGAGTTTAGGATTTGAAGTCTGGTGCTCGGGAGCGTTCTTCAACTTTCGCATTAGGTTTAGTTGTAATTTATTTGTAGGTTAAACAAGCACAACTGGGTCAGTGGAAGTGGACCTAAGGTCTAATCGTGACAGTTGTGATTGTTTTATTAGGTTGGGGAGAAACTGTTCTGTAGAATCTGGTCGTTAGGGGCTTTTCTAGTCAGTTCTCACATGCATTGTTGGAGTGGGCTCGCGAACGCGGGAATTCAGATTTAAACAAAATGGATATTGTACCATACTTACTTTTTAAATTGTCTCCAGACGAATCTTGATTTTGGGAATCTCTTATATTATTAAATAAAAATAAAATAAATAAAACAAATTTTTTGAAAATTAAATAAATAAATTTTTATTAAATAAATAATTTTTTTAAATTTAAGTTAATTTTAGGTAACTAAATAAATAAATTTTTTTTAAATACGCAATACATCAAGATATAAATATTCTTTGTTTTTAAAAAAAAAATAAATAAATCAAAGTTAAGACGGTGCATCCGATAAATAAGCATTCTTTTGAATATTTTTTATTTCTCAATTTTTTTTTTTTAAAAATAAATAAATATATTTTAGGGGTGCTATCGTCAATAACTAATTTTAGGTATATATATATATTTCAGTATATCTGAAATTAAATAAATAAATTATATTTTTATATACAATATTATAGGAATTTTTGTGAAAGGTGAAGTAAAGATTAGCGGCGACAGTGGTTTTTTTGTTCCTTTACAAGTTTGTTTTTACAAAATTTTTTTTGGGGCGTTCGTTGTTTTTTTTCGTTTTGCGTTTTTCATTGTTTTCACTTTTACAGCGTACTAGCTACATTTTTTTGTTGGAATTGGTTTTAGTATTGACGTGTTGTTTTTGCGATTCTGGACTTTATAAATTTTACCATCGAAATGTCAAGCCAACTAGACGTTGACCATCCCTTCTATGGTCTGGAACCCACCGAGCTGCAAGTCGAATGTTTGGTTCGGGGTGTGGACTTTAGGGGGGTCGATTGGGCAGAGGAACTGCGAAACCATGGAGATCATGGGTCAGTTCCAATAACAGTGTCTCATGCGAGAGATTTAATCGAAGAATCTCAAATGGTGGTGCAGGCAGCACAACTTATTTTAAATCAGGTACGACGACTTCGGCCACCAATTAATCAGACCTTCTTAGATGGTTTGGCGAATCGAGTGTTACATTACACGGGTAGGATGAATAGGTTGGGTCCTCGCAATGACTTGCAAGAAGCCCGTACCTACGCTACCTCGCAATTGTCACGCGCCTGGGATTTTATAGGATTACTGTCAACACGTCCAGTTATGCAGAATAAACCAGGAGTGTCATCTGCTCCATCTGCTTCACCTGCTTTTCAACCAGGTGAGAGATCCACACCGATCCCAGTAAGGCCAATATCGGAAACAATACATAGTCTGAATCGTCCAAACCAGCAACAACAGAGACGGTCAGATCAAGCACCACCGGCTTATTTCCAGCAATCGGGTCTGAGAGCAGAGGACTTTGCAATACCACAATTGGGTCCATCTCTCCAATCTGAACACACACATAACAATCCAGCATTAGTACAACCACTACCAATATATCCACCAGCTCCACTTACAGCACCACCACCATACAACCAACCTCCTCAGGTATGGCGTGACGCGGCACCAGCGTTAGCACCAGTGGAGTACCGAGGGGTTCGTGGGAACAATTTGAGTCGTTATGACTCAAATTGGGTTCCAACCTTCACAGGAGATGGTCACTCGCCTGATGTTCATGAGTTTGTTCACCGAGTTGAGGCGGCTGCCAGGAGGGACCGTGTGAATTGGGACGACCTTAGGTCTATCGTTCCACGGTATCTCAAGGGGGCTGCCGACAGATACTATTTGAACTTAACTCATGAATATGAGGTGGTGACCTATCCAGTGCTAAGGGAGGGACTCCTACAAACCTTCGGTACGCTCACTGATGATAAGGCGATCTTGCGCGTTCTTCTGAACCGCAAACAAAAGTCAAAGGAGAGCGTATACGAATATCTAGTGGAGATTGGTTCGTTAAACCGTCGCTTAGCACGTCCATTTGCTGACCGTGAAATGCTAGAGATTGCTCGGGAGGGACTGAGTGTGGAGCTCAAAAACGCTACTCTGGCTGCAACAATACCTTCTATTGATGAACTTCGGACTTTATGTCAGAAGTTTGAACGTTTGTGGTCCACACCAGTTCCAACCAGAACATCAAATTTAAGAATTAGCGAGGTACAACAGATGGATGATTATGAGGTGGATGCTGAACCAGAACAACATGGATATATTGATGCGGTGGATTCAACACAGAGACGGATATTGCAGCGACCTAGCATAACATCTGACAACAGTCAACCTGGTCCATCAATATCCAGACAACCAATAGTATGTTTCAGATGTGGAGTTAACGGTCATCGAGCTCCTGATTGCTCTAAGAATCGGATAAAATTGTATTGCTGGAAATGTAACAAACCGGACGTTATTTACGCAAATTGTTCATATTGTCACCCGTCGGTAAACTACCGTCCGAGAGTACATGCTTCGGGGATGGTACCCTCGGTTCAACATCCAGTGAGCCCGAAGAAATCGACGAGAGATGTAGGAACGCAGAACGATCCACCACCAAGGAAAACAGAATAAAATCACCTAATACATTTAATTTCCCATCATTACATCGAACGTATTTTAGAAGTCTGGAACGTAACATCAGATATTGGAGGATGAGGAAATTATTTCGCAAAGCTTGTGTTTCATCTATCCTTTCAGAAACAAAGGATCCTCGGCCGCGATTGACAATCAAGATTTTGGACAAACATATTTCAGGTCTATTGGATAGTGGAGCGTCAATCACAATACTTGGAAGAAATTCCTTGGAATTATTGGAATCAGCAGGTACAACTTACCGTAAGTACACTTCGTGTATCCGTACGGCAGATGGTACTGCAACAAAAATTTTGGGTTACATCGAAATTCCAATAACTGTGAATGGCTCCACTAAACCAATGCGGTTCCATATAGTCCCTGGTTTACGAGAAGAGCTCTACCTGGGCATAGATTTCTGGGAGAAATTTGGTATTGTTCCTTCTTTTGTTAGTGAACTGACTCGTACAGAGCCAATAACTTTAAATATACATAGCCTCACCACTGATCAGCAACATGAACTGGATATGATCAAGGATTCTTTCCCGTCATTTGAAGTGTCTGGGCTCGGAAAGACTTCTTTGGTTGAACATGTCATCGATGTTGGTGATAGTGCACCTGTTAAACAGAGGCACTATCCCACATCGCCGGCTGTTCAACTAAAGGTTTATGCCGAACTCGACCGAATGCTTCAAATGGGCGTGATCGAAGAGAGTAACAGTTCTTGGTGCTCGCCAGTGGTCTTGGTACAAAAAGAGTCTGGTAAAAACAGATTATGTATTGATAGCCGTCGTGTCAATTCACTAACTAAAAAGGACGCTTACCCACTTCCCTTGATTGATGGCTTACTAGGTCGTCTAAATAGCACAAAGTACATTTCAAGTATTGATCTCAAAGATGCTTTCTGGCAGATTCCTCTGGCAGAAGCATCTAGAGACAAGACAGCCTTCACAGTGCCTGGTCGTTTATTGTATCAATTCCGGGTTATGCCCTTTGGATTGTGCAATGCTCCCCAGACAATGTGTCGGATAATGCACAAAGTGATACCACATCAATATCACGAAAATGTCTTTGTTTATTTAGACGATCTATTGGTAGTCTCTTCCACGTTCCAGGAACATATGGAATTGCTGTCCAAAGTCTCTTCATTGTTAAGAGCGGCTGGGTTAACAATAAACCTCAAGAAAAGTAAATTTGTTCTGAGAGAGGTGAAATATTTGGGATTTTTGGTTGGTGAAGATGGTCTACGAACAGACCCTGATAAGGTAAGAGCTGTTGCTGAGTATCCAGCTCCTTCAACAGTCAAACAAATACGACGTCTATTAGGAATGGCTGGTTGGTACCAACGTTTCATACCAAACTATGCAAGCGTGGTATCACCAATTACAGATTTATTAAAGAAAAGTTCGGGGAAATTGAAATGGACATTAGAAGCGCAAGCTGCTTTCGAAAATTTAAAACGATTGCTGACTACAACACCGGTATTAATTAACCCTGATTATAATAAAGAGTTCTTTATTAGATGCGATGCAAGTCTGACAGGGATAGGTAGTGTGTTGTATCAGGTTGATACTGACGGACAAGAGTGTCCGATAGCCTTCATGTCGAAGAAATTAAATAGAGCTCAAAGGAATTATTCAGTTTCTGAGCTTGAATGTCTTGCGGCAATTCTTAGTGTGAAGAAATTCAGGGGCTATGTTGAAGGTCACCGATTTACAATTGTGACTGATCACTCAAGTCTGAAGTGGCTTATGTCACAGAAAGACTTGAGTGGTCGTCTGGCTAGGTGGAGCCTAAAACTCCAACATATGGATTTTACCATTGTCCACCAGAAAGGTACCCAAAATATAGTCCCTGATGCTCTATCTCGTCTTTATGACGATACACACGAAGAATTGACGGAAGCATTAGTACATCACATTAATGAAATTAAAATCGACGCAATCGCACAAGGAATATACGGATATGATAGCTAAAGTTCAATCATCACCAAAGGACTTTCCATCAGTTAAAGTCGTGGATGCTAAGCTATACATACGTATTGAGCCAAGACCTGATGCAATACCCAACGATGTTCCTGTGTGGAAACTCTGGGTACCAAAACCGATGACTTCCAACATGATTCAGAAACATCACGATGATAGTACTGCTGCTCATGGAGGTGTTAAAAAGACTTTAGAATTACTTCGACGTCTTTATTATTGGCCGGGCATGGCGTCACAGGTACACAACTATGTTGTGTCCTGCGACACATGTAAACAAACAAAAGCCACGAATCAGATATTGCGTCCTCCGATGCAATATCAATTCGAAACAGCACGTCCATGGCAGAGAGTCTATATAGATTTTTTGGGACCGTACCCTCGTTCTACACTTGGGAATACGGTGTTATTGATAGTTCTGGATCATGCTACGAAGTTTGTACTACTGAAACTACTTAGAAACGCAACTTCACCGAAGGTGAATGCTTTTCTAAGGAATGAAGTGTTTCTTACATATGGGGTACCAGAGTTTCTGCACAGTGACAATGGCAAACAGTTCACTAGTAGGAACTTTCAAAATCTTTTGTCAGATTTCGGCATTAAACACATTAGGACCGGTGTCTATAGTCCTCAAAGCAACGCGTCAGAGCGGGTCAATAGGTCAGTTCTAGCAGCAATTCGAGCGTTCATTAAAGGTCAACATACCAAGTGGGATTCACAAATTGGTGAAATCGCGTATGCACTGCGGGCTGCAGTACATTCAGCTACCAAGTACTCACCGTATTATTTATTATTTGGTCAACATCCAGTCTCGGATGGAAATACTTACCAATTGTTGAGATCACTACACCAGCTTGGTGAAGATGCTGGTGAGGAATTAGAACGTTCTGATCATTTGACCCTGCTTCGGAACCGGGTTCAGGGAAATTTAAAAACAGCTTTCAAGAAATCGCAACATCAGTATAACCTGCGATCTAAACTACGGACTTTTCAACCACAACAACGTGTGTTTGTACGGCAACATCATTTGAGTGACGCTACAAAAAAATTCTCGGCAAAATTGGCTCCAAAGTTCTTACCTGCAATGATTAAGACTAAGATTGGAAATGTACTCTACGAGTGCACAGATATGAGCGGTAAGAATCTTGGAGTCCATCATGCGAAGGACATCAGAGAATGATGTCTTTTCGTTAGGTAGGGTCGTTCCTCTGGCTAGTTGTCTTCGCTGTGGTTCACACCTCCCGTGTCATACTTACTGGTTGTATCGGGGTGTCCATGGTGCTGACGTTCGGATGGATGGTCGGTCTCAATGCTCAGTGAAGTTCTTAAGGACTTCATGAGTGTTGGAACCGGTCATCGGCCTTGACGCCAGTGACTGTGGGTATCTCGATCCCAGATACAGTTTAATAGGTGGAAGTAGTTCGGTGGTTTTCTGTCATGGAGGGGATGGCGACGTTTTTGTGATTTCAAGAGTAAAAATCTTGGTTTTTACCTTGAATTCATGGTGTAACGTTCGCAATATTTGCAAAACAATAATAAAACCAAATTCATCTTCGTTTTCAATTCAATAAAAATGTATTTCATTAGTTTCCGTTCATTTTTACATTAATAATAATTTTAAAATTTTCTAATACTTAACTGCTAGTTAAATTTCGATTATACTATAAAAAGCAAACGAACGTACTCAATTTTATCTCCAATTCTAACAAACAGATGTCGTTGCTAATCTTTGCTGAATTTTGGTATTGCACGATTTGTTTTTTTTTGATTAGAAGATGTAAAAACAAGAAAAGTCACATTTTTTGTTTCAAATCGAAGTCGATGTTTTGAAGAATTTTCTTTGGTAGATTGATTCGGTTGTTAACTCTAAAAGTGAAAACACATTTTCTTAATTCCGATTTTGTGATTAAATGAAAAGAAAAACAATTCAGTTGGTGTCAATAACCACACAATCTTCTTGTACAAAAAGAGAAGAAATAAATATTATCTTATATTGTTTGTTAAAGTTTATCAAAAACAAATTTTTGTAATGCTATGTCTCATGGAAGTTTGAATGGTGTACTTTAAATTATATGTGTCTAGAATTAACAATAAAATAATAAAGTGATACATAACATGGGTGCGTTTGATTTATTGTAAATATGGAAATCAAATGCATATAGTACACGCAAATGAACATTTTTATATATTCATAAATATTTTAATGAGGAAATGCAAACATGCTATATATCTATTGAAGGAAGTGAATTAAAAGCTATATTTCCCACTGGATTTTTTGGCGGTGATCGATTTGGTATAACAAAATCAGATGCTGCTAAGTTTTGGAATTTGAACTTTGGAATTAAGAAATCATACTGGAAGCAAATGAGGTCCACCAATCAACAGTTGTAATTTAAGGTATTTGTCTAATTTTATATTAGTATTGCATTTATAATTTTTTTTATGTGGTTCAACTTAGTTTTTTTGATGATAGGCTAATTGAAAGAAATTAAGAGATTCCCAAATTTTGGTTCGTTTGGGAACAATTTCGTTCCCGGTGGCATTTAATTTATGTAGATATACATTATTTTTTTTTATTTTATTAGTGTTTAAAAGTCCTGAACCCACAGGGAGTGGTGGGAAAAGCACTCTAACAAGCAGCTGGAATGGATCCAGAAAAATATCGTTTTGGGCCAAAAGAAGCAGATGAAAATCCAGATGCAGGAAATATTGAAGATATTAATATTGAATAATAATAATATTGAAGCAAACAACAACTTTGCACAGTTAATGTCTATGATGGAGCAAATGAGTTTCATCATGAGATCAGATGTTAAGGCAAATATGGAACTCATGAATAATGAAATGAAAAAGTTAGATGCAAACATCGATCGAAATAAAGCAACAGTCTGCAAATATCGATCAACAATTGGCTTCAAGTCGAGAAGAAATTAGTCTGGTTAAAACACACATAGACGAGAAACTGCGACAAATGGCAACGAGTCTACGCGTCGAAGTAGAGAAAATTGTAGATGAAAAAGTAGAAAATGTACAAAAAGAAGTGAAAGTGCTGGAGCAGAAAGTTCTCGACGAAAACCAGCAAGTACAATCAATGGTTGTGAATTTTGCAAAAAAGGCTTTAAGATGTTGAAATTAATGGCAAAACAATTCACACGGTTCAACAAACACAAAGCATGAAGTTAAAAGCGCCACCGAGTTGAAGGGTCGCTACCAGCGAATTGGAAAAAGTCTGCAAGAGTTTTCATCTGCGATTGAACGTCTTGTACATATGGCACATGGAAATACATCACCAGACTATATGGAAAGAATGAAGACAGATGCGTTTATCGACGTCATAAGAGATCCAGAGACGCGAAAGTCAGCTGTGATGACACCTAAAGCTACGTTTGCTGAAACAATAGCTTGTGCGTTGACTAGTGAGACAGCACAAGCAATTGTCAAACCAACAATTAAAGTACGCCGTGTAGAAATGGAAGAAGAGGATAGTTTTAGGCCTCAAAGAAGATCCAGAGAATTCAACAGCAGAATAAGATGTTGGGTATGTGACAAACTTGGTCACATATCTCGAGAATGCAGAGAGGCCAGACGAAAACGGGGAAGATCAACATCACCAATCAAACGGAGATCATCTGAAGAAAAGGCTCAAGCGGGAGAGAATGGTCAAATAGCAGCGGAAGGGTTAAACTAAAACGAGTCAGCTTTAAGGGGCGTAAGCTGGCTCCCATAACCGAATGCCCCATAATCTCCATCCCTATTTCAAGAATCGCAAGGAATGGTGACAGTTTAATGATTGGATCTGAAATTGATGACAACAACTGTACCATTATACTTGATACTGGAGCAACTCGCACAACAGTCCATACAGATTTACTAGAAGAGGAATTACAACCAGCAGAAAAATCTCGAATACAAACAGCAACAGGGGAAAGTGCAACTATCAGGGGAAGCAAAATTTCTGATATAAAAATAGGAAATACGCACTTTCAGCATGAAGTTCTAGTGGCAGACATCGTTGATGAAGTAATTTTGGGTATAGACTTCATGAGGCCGAATGGATTTGTAATAGATGCTGGATATGGAGTACTCAAGTATGGTAACGTAGAGTTGGCTCTTCAGATGAATGGTGCAGAATCAAGTATGAGGCGAATAATATTGGAACATCGCGAAAAGCTGCCACCTAATACCGAAACAATCGTCTGGGGAAAATTGAAGGAAGATTCTGGGTCACCAAGGCTGTGGGTTGTGGAAGCCAATGAAAATGGTCTACAACATCAAGAGATCATTATAGGGAAAACATTAGTTGTACCAGATGAAAACTTAAGAATACCGATAAGAACACTAAATCTGTCAGACAAAACAAAAACCCTCAAGAAAGGGACAATCTTTGGTAAATGTGAAGAAGTAACTACCATTGTGAAATGTGAACAACATCACACAGAAAGGAAAGTCGAAAATCAAACGCAGAAGAAAGAAATACAAAATCTACTACAGAACTGGACAACAGAGCTTACAAAAGAAAGAAGCAGAACAGTTGCTCGAACGTTATTCGTCCATCTACTGCAGCACATCAGCAGACAACGGAAGAACTAATCTGGTAAAACATAGAATTGCCACCCGAGCAGAAATGCCGATTAGCCAAGCACCAAGAAGATCACCATTAGCAAAACGGGAAGAAGCTGATAGAATGGTAAAGGATATGAAAATGGCTGGTGTTATCGAGCAATCAGATAGTCCATGGAGTTCACCTGTGGTTTTAGTTGGAAAGAAGAATGGAACTATGAGATTCTGCGTCGACTACAGAAAACTGAATGAAGTAACAAAGAAAGATAGCTACCCATTACCTCGAATTGATGATACCTTGGACACATTATCAGGTGCCAAATTCTCAACATTAGATCTGCAAAGTGGTTATTGGCAGGTAGAAGTCCAAGAAGAGGATCGAGAAAAGACAGCGTTTAGTGTGGGTAGTGGGCTAGGGCAGTTTAACGTTATGCTATTCGGGACATGTAATGCTCTCGTAACATTTGAACGTTTAATGGAACGTGTGCTGAAAGGATTACATTGGAGAACGTGCCTTGTGTACTTGGACGACATAATTGTAATGGGCAAGGATTTCGACGATCATTTGAAAAATTTGGAAGAAGTCTTCGAGCGAATCCAAGCAGTAGGACTAAAATTGAGTCCAAAGAAATGTACACTATTCAGAGAGGAAGTAAAATACTTGGGGCACAAAGTAACAACGAATGGAATACACACAGATGCTGATAAGATCACAGCAGTAAAAGAATGGCCAAGACCTAAGATTTTACATGAGCTTCGCAGTTTTCTGGGATTGTGCACTTACTACCGACGTTTTGTACCAGGATTTGCCAATGTTGCTAACAGTCTACATGAGCTCACGAGGAAGGATAAAGCTTTTGAATGGACCGAAAAGCAAGAAGATGCGTTTGTGGAACTTCGAAAAAGATTGTGCACTGCACCAGTTCTGGCTGACCCTATACCAAATTTTAAATTCATATTAGACACTGATGCCAGCAATGATGGTATAGGAGGAGTGTTATCTCAAGAAATTGATGGGCAAGAAAAAGTAATAGCTTATTACTTAAATTTACTGTCAGAGCCAGAAAGGAATTATTGTGTAACCCGTAAAGAATTGCTGACTATAGTGGAATGTGTAAAACATTTTCACAAATATTTGTACGGCCAAAAATTCCATTTGAGAACTGATCATGGAGCATGGAGGTGGCTACTGCAATTCAAGAACCCGGAAGGACAAGTAGCACGATGGATTGAACGCTTACAGGCTTATGATTTCGACATTGAACATCGGAGGGGAAGTGCACATGGAAATGATGCATTGTCAAGAAGACCATGCCAGGTGAAATGCAAGCACTGTAATCCGGTGGAGGGTAGGGAAAACATTATTGATGTCAGGCTTCTGCAAGTGCTTCCTAGTGAAGACTGGACACATGAAGTGGTAAGGAAGGAGCAACTGGAAGATCCGAGCTTGGTACCAATAATAAAGTTCAAGGAAAAGGGAGAAAAACCTGCATGGAGTGACATTGCCGATAAAAGTCAAACGTTGAAGGCATATTGGGCACAATGCGATGGTTCAGTTAAAGCATCAATGATAGTAGTTCCCAAAATAAGAATACCTCAAGTATTAAAGGAATATCATGAAGGAACCAGTGGCGGTCACCTGGGTATTAACAAAACCCTTGCTAAAGTACGGCGTAGATTTTATTGGTCAGGAGCACGTCAGTCGGTAGTGGAATGGTGTCAAGCATGCGATCAATGTGCGGTTGCAAAAAGGACCTGCAAGAAGAAGTCGTGGTAACATGAGGCAGTATAATGTAGGAGCACCATTCGAGAGAATTGCAATGAATGTAGCTGGACCATTTCCGACTTCGGATAACAACAACAAATATGTGCTAGTCATAATGGATTATTTTAGCAAGTGGCCAGAAGTGTGTGCAATACCAAACCAAGAAGCAACAACCATCGCTGAAGCAGTAGTTAGCAGTTGGATAAGTCGCTATGGAGTACCGATGGAGATTCACACAGATCAAGGAAGAAATTTTGAATCTACCATATTTCGAGAAATCTGTCGGATGCTTGGAATTAATAAAAATAGAACAACTGCTTCACATCCCCAATCAGATGGCATGGTGGAAAGATTTAATGCTACTCTTGAGAAATACCTAGCAAAAGTAGTAAACAAGAATCAACGGGATTGGGACCGTCATATTCCATTATTCTTGATGGCTTATAGATCAGCAGTGCATGATACAACCAAAACGACGCCAGCTATAACCATTTTTGGAAATGATTTATGGCTACCTGGTGATCTGAAGTTTGGGATTATTCCATCATAAACATTATGTGTCGAAGATTATGTTAGTAAGCTTCAAAAAGAACTTGAGGAGGTACACACGTTTGTAAGACAGAAAGCACAGAAATCCAGTGATCGAATAAAGGCTCGGTATGACATTTGCGCAAACAACAAAGGGTTTGAGGAAGGACAACTAGTGTGGCTACACACTCCACAGCGGAGAAAAGGATTATCTCCAAAACTACAAACATCTTCCCAAGATTACCTTATAGCATCATAACAAAATTAAACGATGTCGTTTATCGAATAAAGAGAGGTCAACGAGCGAAACCAAAAGTCGTTCATCTAGAAAGAATAGCACCTTACAGAGGAGGAGATTTAGATTCTATTCAAGACGAACAGAAATAAGTGGGGGAGAATGTGACGATTATGGAAGACGATAGAACACAACAACAATAGAACATTTTTCAAGAAAATTCTCGTTAGAGAATTTAGTTCTACGAAATATAAAAATCAATAAAAAGATAACAACGTACCAAATAACCAAAGTAAACAAGTAATAGGAAGTTTTTGTCCTATTGGTAAATAAATAAACAAATTAAAAAGAGTAGATTTCACACCTAGGTGTCAATATTTGAAGATCGTATTACGTTGAAATAAAGGAAGAAAAACAATGGTGTGTTCATCTAGAATATTACAGTAGTATCGAGGCTATTTCATGTAGTATATATAAGAGGGTTGTTTGAGGATAAAAGTAGTATAAAATTGTCA
The DNA here is from genome assembly GCA_963693315.1 of Diogma glabrata. NCBI lineage: Eukaryota > Metazoa > Arthropoda > Insecta > Diptera > Cylindrotomidae > Diogma > Diogma glabrata. The sequence continues at coordinate 214,170,751 of OY856186.1, forward strand.
GCGATACAAAAAGTATAAAAATTTAGCAGTGATATAGGCGAAGTAAAATTAAGTAGAAATTATTGTAAGTGATATTGTGAAAAATTGTAAAAGAATAAGTGGTGAAATATTATTAGTACAAGAAGATTTAAAAGGGGAATAGTAATAGGAGAAATATTTTTATTGTAAAATCTTGAACGAATAAAATTATAACGTTTAGAAAATCCATTGTGTTTTAAATTTCCTGATATAGTGATCGAACTAAATAATTGTAGCTCGGCGAAGAAACGTTACAATATTTTGGAAATATTCTATTATAGAAAATTGTTGTAATTGATAAAAAGCATTCCTCTAATGAAATTTTTACATAATAATTTGTTTGAAATTTTATTAGATGTACTGCGCGATATGACTATCTATACATCCTTAAAAGGTGAATTGATCAGTTTTAAAAAAGGGTGCATATATTATGAAAGGGTTATCTTGTAGAGTTGACCAGGAAGTGAAGACTACACGGCAAAAACGTTTTCATACTTTTTTATCAATGTGTACAAGGAAATATCTTTTATTTACTTCAATTACTTCAACATTCATTCATTACTTAAATATTGAAAACCTTAAACCATTTCACTATAATCACGTGCCATGTGTTCTACTCCGTTTCCAGTAACTACAAGTGGGCAAGGGCCTAGGTTACAACACAAAATTACATCCTGTTACTAATACAAGCTCAAATTATGTAAGCAATTTTAGATGTAAACTTTGTTTAATTTATCTCCATCTATTGATATCTTAATACTAGCTTAAAAACCATTTTTAACATTTAACTCATTTTATTACAGATCATGATTATACTTATATTAATAAAATTTGATTAAAGTTTAAGTTTTGAAGTTATTTTACATTTTGTTACCACGTTTTTAAAATTCCTATATATATTGGCAATATATTTTTTAATTGCATATATAGTTTAATCCTTAAGATTTTGTTTGAATTTTAATTTCATATTTAATGTTTCGAAAATAAACATACACATTTTATGTACATTTAACTTCAATTAATTCATTTTGACATTTAAAAAAATATTTAAAGCAATGATAACATTCTTTATTATATCAATAATTTTCACTTGCATGGTAATAAAATATATAAATATTAGAATGAATTGATCAAAATAAATATAAAAATTATACAATCATCAAAAAATTAACACAAAGGTAAATGTTTTGTAAATTTAGAAATAATTGTAGAATACACATCCGGGAACAAAATTTTATCATTATTCGGAGAAGTTCTGCTATAAATTTCCCATTCCAAATTCCTACAATTTTAGTTTAATTTTCTTTTATAACCGTAAAGTTCTAATATCGGGTGTTCCATTAGGGATTTTTTTTTGAAAGCTGTCAATTCAGCCATATTGACCTCCATTTTTTTTTCTAATTTGATATTTGGAAAGAGGAAGGTTCGCCATTTGTTAAAATGTCATCGTATAGTATGGAATAACGTGTTAAATTCGTTCAGCTTTATTATGGAAATGGGCGTTCTGTAAAAAATGTTTTTCGTTTATTACGTGGTTATGTAAACAAGCAAAATTGTCGCATTTGGAGTGAAGAGAATCCAAGAGAAATCCTTCAGCAAGGTTTTTATTCAAAAAAAATTACAGTTTGGTGCGGTTTATGGAGCGGTGGAGTTATTGGACCTTATTTTTTTCATGATGATGAAGGCAACACAGTTACCGTGAATGAAGAACGATACAGAAGCATGATTCGTGATTTTTTGTGGCGTGAATTGGTTAATATTGATCTGCATGACATGTGGTTTCAACAGGATGGAGCCACTTGTCATACAGCAGCTCTAACAATGGATTTATTGAGGCAAAAGTTTCCTGATCGAGTTATCTCAAGAAAGGGTCATGTTGAATGGCCACCAATATCTTGTGATCTGACGCCTTTAGACTTCTTTCTTTGGGGCTATGTTAAATCACAAGTCTACCGCAATAACCCACAGACGAGTGATGAATTAAAAGCGGAGATTATTCGTGTTATTGGCGAGATTCAGCCCGACTTGTGTGAAAAAGTCATCGAAAATTTTGACAAGAGAGTCACTATCTGCAGAGCATCAGAGGTGGTCACTTAAATGATATTTTTTTTAAAACATAAATGGCAAACCTTCAACTTTCATATAATGCAAAAATAAAGAAACTTTCAATTTAAACATTGTGTTTTTCTTTTAATTTAAAAAAAAAATCCCACTCTTTATAAACATTTATTTATCTTCGGAAATATTAAAAAATTAGTTATCATTACTAATAAACTCAAACGATGGGCCAATATGAATTGCAATTATTATTAGAATAATCGAGTATTGACATTCTTTTGTCAATAACTTAATTATCTTTAAGTTATTTTTGTGTGTGTTGTTTATTTGCAGGATTATGACGAGCAATAAATTTTAGTAATTTTTGTTTATAAGCTTGAATGAATGTTGTTAATATTTTTATTAACGAATAAATGTTTTAGGTCTAAGTACAATATTAATAAAGATGTAAATTTAGTTTCAAAGGTTATGTTAACAGTTTATAGTACTGATGCGCCAATGTTTTCATTGAGAGAAAAATATAATAAGCACAAGCTCCGCTGGTGTAAACAATTATTTATTTCATACTAGGACCCGGCGTACGTTGCTACGCCTATAAAAAAGTTTGTGTGCGTACATTTTGTTGAATTAGTAAGAATAATTTCAAAGAGTCGTAATGAGAATAGAAGCAGCCTATTTTAATTTTTCCATTTGGGAAAAATGAATATCAGAGATCATTAGCATTCTAGCTGATCAATCCAGATAGTTTGAAAATTGAACGGTAGGTCAACATTTGAAAGTGATTGGTAAAGAGTTTAAATTAAACACTTGCCATTTTTCGCGTTGATCGGTTTAATATGTGTCGCGAAAAATTAGGTGAACGTCAAAACATTCATTTATTAGGTGTTACAATTGTCAATGGACTTACTCTGGAACCGTCATACTTCCGATAAAAAATAGGCACACCGCACCAAAATTTACTGTTTTATAGTACCATTTCATGTTGACTAATTTCATTTTTAATCTATCCAGATTGTTTGCTGATCTTTAATAAAGTCAATTTGGATTTTCAAATATATTTTACCAATTAATTCCAATGCTCTACATGCGCTGTCTGTTTTTATTAGTAATGGAACATGTCACTGAAAGATAACTTTGAAAAGCAGACTAAATATGCATAGCGCTGATGTTTGATACTAATCGAAAAACCGGTCTAAGAATGACAGCTTTTTTATATACTATACTACTTTTTATATACTAATCTAAAACCAGTCAAATCACTTCATTTGTTGACATATTTACATATATTTTACCGATTTCTTCAAATAACCTACATTGTTTGTTGGTTTTTGAATTTAATAGGGACGCATATTTTTCTTAATAAGTAAAACACTTGTAGCTTTGATATTATTGTTCATAATCCTTTTCTTCTATACAAAGGTTCCATTGCAAAAACTTGCTGCATCAATGTTTCTAAAAAGAGAAAAGCAAAAGCCCATTTTCTATATTTTGAACATGTATAACATATATATATATAATATATATAAACTAAATGAAATATGTATTACACATGTATATCACGGTTCGCCTACCATGAGTTTAAATAAAAAGTCAACCAACATGAAATATTCTTCCATAGCAGTCTTCTTTGGGTCGAATAGAACAAAACTCAACCGTTTTTTAAATCGGTTGGCGTTGGGGATTGCGAGATATCTCGCAAAAACGGATTTTTTACCGATTTTGCCTCGATTTCGCAACTTAGGCTAAAATTTTTTTTTGTGAAATTGCCCAAATTTCACTGGAAAACTTAAAACGAATTAGGACTGAAAAAAATTGAAGTAAAAAAAATTGGTATAAAAAGTAGAAAAAAACGATATTTTAATTTTTTTTTGAAATTTTTTAATGGGACATTTGGGCACTTTGAAACGTTTGGGGCGTTCGGCAGTCCTAATGTAATTCGTTTTAAGTTTTCCAGTGAAATTTGGGCAATTTCACAAAAAAAAAATTTAGCCTAAGTTGCGAAATCGAGGTAAAATCGGTCAAAAATCCGTTTTTGCGAGATATCTCGAAATCCCCAACGCCAACCGATTTCAAAAACGGTTGAGTTTTGTTCTATTCGACCCAAAGAAGACTGCTATGAAAAAATATTGCGACGCTGATGCATAGGCTGACTTCACCACAGCTCTGGAAACATAGTGTTCTGGATATATAATGAGCTAATATCCATAAAATACTTTAACTAAAAGCTAACCAATATTATGGATTTCGTAGTTCTAATAATAAAAATATTAAAGCAGGCAGTAGTATCCCAACAAACATAAATTCTGTTGTACGAGAAAAAGTAAAAAAAATTTTATCGGAAGTGACAAAGCGGAAGTTAGGATGCAGAACTGTTGTAAACCGTACTAAATGTGTATGTACCAAATTTCATCCAACTCGATTATCAGGTACAGAAGTTATTGAGCTTCCAAAATAACAGGTGCTTGGAGGACCCCCTACCACTTTGTTCACTATCGCTAAAAAAACTAATCAGTTCCTTGCCATACATATTTGCATCTTTTTGCAAAGTGTAATCAAAATTACTAAACGAAGGAATGCTGTATGCTTCCAACAAACATTGAAACAATAAACAGGTGTTCGGGAGGACCCCACCACTTATCCCAATATTGTCCAAAAACTAGTCAATTCTTTGTCAATAAAGTATTTATCTTTTTTCAAAGTGCCATTAAAATTGATTAATGAATGAAATATGTATGCTCCCAACAAACTTTAGAAACCAAGTGTGAAAAGTCAGCATTTGTATGGTAGATCCCCCGCCACTTTGATCAATGTGTCCCAAAACATGATAATTATCTTTTCACACTAATTGGAACCCTATTCCATAAGTTTTATCATAATCACTTCATTATTGTAGGCTGTAGTGTGCATAAATATACGAAAAAAACTTCTCAAAAACTAATCAGTTCTTTGCCATACATGTTTGCATTTTTTTTCAAAGTGTCATCAAAATTGGTTCACGAACGAATGCTGTGTGCTCCCAATAAACATTGAAAAAATGATGACACAGTAAACAGGTGTTCGGGAGACCCCGTACCACTTATCCCAATATTGTCCAAAAACTAATCAGTTCCTTGTCATTTAAGTTTCCATCTTTTTCCAAAGTGTCATTAGAATTGATTAATGAATGAAGTCTGTATGCTCCCAACAAACTTAAAAAACAAAGTGTGAAAAGTCAGCAGTTGTATGGTAGACCCCCCACCACTTTGATCAATGTGTCCTAAAAGATGATAATTATCTTCTTACGCTAATTGGAACCCTATTCCATAAGTTTCATCATAATCACTTCATTATTGTAGGCTGTAGTGTGCATAAAGACACTGAAAAAACTTCAAAAAAGTACAAAAAAATTTTTTTACCGGAAGTAAAAAACCGGAAGTTGGGATGCAGAACTATTTTAAACCGTACTACATACTCATGTACCAAGTTTCATCCAACTCGATTATCAGGTACAGAAGTTATAGATCTTTCAAAAAAACAGGTGCTCCAGGGACCCCCCACCACTTTGTTCACTATCGCTCAAAAACTAATCAGTTCTTTGCCATACATGTTTGCATCTTTTTCCAAAGTGTCATCAAAATTCGTTCACGAACGAATGCTGTGTGCTCCCAACAAACATTGAAAAAAGTGTGACACATTAAACATGTGTTCGGGAGGAACCCCAACACTTATTCCAATATTATCCAAAAACTAATCAGTTCTTTGTTATTTAAGTCTCCATCTTTTTCCAAAGTGTCATTAAAATAAATTAATGAATGAAGTCTGTATGCTCCCAACAAACTTAAAAAACAAAGTGTGAAAAGTCAGCAGTTGTATGGTAGACCCCCCACCACTTTGATCAATGTGTCCTAAAAGATGATAATTATCTTCTTACACTAATTGGAACCCTATTCCATAAGTTTCATCATAATCACTTCATTAGTGTAGGCTGTAGTGTGCATAAAGACACTGAAAAAACTTCAAAAAAGTACAAAAATTTTTTTTACTGAAGTAAAAAACCGGAAGTTGGGATGCAGAACTATTTTAAACCGTACTACATACTCATGTACCAAGTTTCATCCAATTCGCTTATCAGGTACAGAAGTTATAGAGCTTTCAAAAAAAACAGGTGCTCCAGGGACCCCCCACCACTTTGTTCACTATCGCTCAAAAACTAATCAGTTCTTTGTCATACATGTTTGCGTCTTTTTCCAAAGTGTCATCAAAATTCATTCACGAATGAATGTTTTATGCTCCCAACAAACATAAAACTTTGTGGAAAAAACCACCTGTTGTATGGTGGACCCCCCAACCCTTTATCTAATGTGCTCCAAAAGCTGATAAAATCTTTCTCATGTTATTTAAAAGCTTTTTGCAACGTTTCATGAAAATCGATCGGTAATTGTAGGGATAAACACAGTACAGGCTACAGTAGGGATAAACACCTGAAAAAAAAACTTTTTAACCGGAAGTGTCAAACCGAAAGTTGGTATGCAGAAATATTGAAAACAGTACTAAAACCTTATATACTAAGTTTCAATAAGATCATAGCCCGGGATCAGAAGTTATTCAAGATTTAAACTTAGAGGTGTTCGGGAGACCCCCGCCATTTTGTCCAAATTTGAAATGAATCCAGACAAGATCCTATGCAGAAAACTCACCCACCCACACACAGACGTACACCAAAATTTTTTTTAGCTATTTAGATAGAGGATGGTCCAAAACAAAAGACAAAATAAAATTTGGGGTATGTAAGATTTTTTTTTTCACGATAGATTGCATTACTTCACACAATTTAAAACTGTGGTGAAGTAAATATTTTATGTTGGTTGACTTTTTATTTAAATTAGAGTGGGCGAACCGTGATATACACCAAACCAAGAACATGTTTGTTGTAAATTAGAACTATTTGTTGCAACGTAATGTGTTGGATGCATATAATTGTATCATGTATGTATATAATAAATATTTATAAATGTATATAATTTTCATCTAAATGAATTTGTTTGTCACATTATACTTTAACTTTCCACTTGAATGGTAATTCTGTTTTGAGGAAAAAAAAATCGATCAAAGATAACTGAGTAAAAGTTGAATAAAACGCCAAGTATAAAATATAATATACATTTAGGCAAACCATTAGGAAAATTAAAATTATTAATTAACAAAACTAAATTAAATTTTAAAATTTCGGCTCCGAGGTGCATTAGTACCTGTTAATGGCCTTCTCCTGGCAAAATTTCAGACTCCTGTGTGCCACAGATCTCGCTGGAGAGCGCACGCAGACAGACAAACACTTTATTTTATTATTATAGATTATTATAGATAATAATTAAATTATTGGGATCGTTTGTACCAATCGTAATTTGAACAGCTAATTCCACCACGACAAATAGCTAAAGTTTGGCCATAAGCCATTCTACCAATGAGTTTTTTAGCTTAAAATAAAAAATGCTAGAAATTGAAGAGTTTTCGTTGAAACTTCTTAATTTCAAATTACCAAGAAAATTAATTGAAGTTCCATTTATTCGTACAGAAAATGAAAATAGAAATGAATGTTTAACAATTTCACATTGTAAGATTTGTTGAAAGCGTTGTTTATAGAAGTGTGTATTACAAGTGATATCTACTTATGTAGACTTATATTTTTCCATTTTGTAGATTTTAAATTCCGTTCTGAAATTGATACATATTCTGAAACTGAAAATTTATATTCAGGTGCAAAGCTTTTAACTGTAAAGTTTTCGAAATTACAACGATAGCAAATGTTTGTTTCTTGCAAATTTTAGTTAGCGGAAACAGATTGTTATCAAACGATAACAAACATTTGTAAACGTTTGTTGTTTGTGTTCTTGCAGTGGAAACTAGCAGTGGAGCCATCTACATGTAAGTTTTATATTGCGTTACGTTTTTATAACTTCAAATAGAAATAATCTAACTCTCAATTCGATGAACGTTAACTCCCAAATCTAGTTCTAGATATGATGACTGATTATAAGCAAAAACTGCAAGTTTTATCAAGACTACAACACCTTTGCCGTTTCACAAGAACAGGAAAACAATACAGCAATCATTATTTCTAATTAGAATATTCTTCCAATAACTTCAGAAACTCAGACAAAGAGTCCAAAATAATACACAACATTTCTTTGAAATAGCACTAAACACTTTATTTACAACTAACACTAAGTTTACATCATGGTAGTATAATAGAATAATAGCTATTAAACTATTACGGTGTAAACGGATAGAATAATACCTTTTTACTTTGACAGATATTTATTTGATATTTTGCTTTTGATAGATAGTATAATAGTATATTCAAAAAAATTGCAACCGTCAAAACGTAAAATGCAAAACAAAATTTTATGCGATTTAAAAGTGTGCAATATCAAAATCACTCAAGATTTAGTTTTAATTTTAAATTAATATGAGTTTTATAATTTTTTGTTGAGATACTTTTCGATTGATAAAATTTTATATTCAAATTTGAAATACGGTAGCCGTATTCTATCTGTCAATATTATTCTGAGCGTTTATACCACGTGATAGAATAATACTATTTTGTGGTATAAACACCCAATGTATCGATAGTTTAATAGCAAAAAACTATTATTCTATTAAACTATCGGTGGTATAAACTTAGTATAAATATCCCGTAACACCATTTCAATTTGAACTGTTTACACTTTCGTAGTCAAATTTGAACTATATTTCGTTCTGCAAAAGGAATTCCTTATATACATTTTTGCCTAATTTCTCGGATATTACAGAAAAAACCAAAATTTCTTTACAAAAAAAACTCGAGATATTCTGAGAATAATCGAGGTCATTATTTTGTATGTAGCTCATTAAATATTTTAGCTTTTATTTGTATCCTTCTTGGCATTTGTAACAGACGTATAGTTGAAATATTGTAGGGTGAATTGAGGCCTATTATGTAAAATCCCATCAATATTTAAAACGCGTATGTCCCGCTTCCACTAAACGCATTTAATTGCATAATAATTAAACGCAAGGTTTAAAGCTATTAAACATAGTTTTTATAAGTCTTTAAATTATTTAGTCAGTATTAAAAGAATTGCGGTTTTTAATATCAACATCATCAACAAATATAATTTTAGTCGTAAATCAATCTGTTTTATTTTTTTAAAGTTTTTATAGGAGATACATCAATGGTTAAAGAATCTTAAAATTGGCAATGGCAATTTATAGTGATCAAAAACCAATAAAAAACATATCGATGCTACATTGTGGTTTGTTTCTTCTTTCCGCTAACAGAGTTAGGTGATGTACTGGAGAACCTGTGACAAGATGTTGTAACATCACATCGGTAGCGTTTATCGTATCGTATTTTACGATGAAGATGGTATGGTGTTAAGCCGCTTTTTCAGTTGCTGCAGTGTGTGCGTTTCTTCATTCAGTTTTTTTTTAAACCAATCATATTCCTTAAAAATGATAATTTTTTCTGCTGCAGTTTTTTCATCAGAGTTGGTTTAACTTTAACTTTTTCTCCGAACAAAAAAAAGAATGAGACAATTTAAAAAGAGAAAATATCGAAACATAAAATATACATTGTTAAGATATGCGACTAAAAATTTTGAAATATTAATAAATATTATATTTATTTTGTGAGATAGAAGTTAATAAATTAATATTAATTAATAATTTTGTAGAATAATATAATAATACTTCAACAAAATCTATGTGAAAATTCAACCATACCATTTATATAAGTACTATATGTAGTCTTATAGAATCGAATGAAGTCATATATTATTGCAAATATTTTATTGCAAAAAAAGTAACACTTAACAAAGAAAAACACTTCAAAAACTTTTTTGAATATGTCTTGTAAATGTTCATTCTGAATTCAGAATTCTATGACAATAATTGTAGATGGTGACAAAATCATTCTGCAAATTTTTCATCAACTAAAAAATCGAAGAGAAGAAATCGTTTAATGAAAGAACGAAGGAACGCACACACTGCTGCAACTGAAAAAGCGGCTTTACATTTACGATACGACGATCAGTTAATTCTAATCAACGCCAAGTTCTAGATCTATTAAGAAAGTGTTTATAAAAGACAAATAAATGTTAATTTTCAAATTTTTGTTTATGTTACTTTTGTTTATAGTTATTTTAATTTGATTTTCTTTAGTTTTTATTTTATTCAATTTTTTATCTGAATAACATTTAATTATTTTAAAGTTATGTATTTACTTAAATAACATACTTAAAATTACGATATAGTCCAGTCAATGAGCATTTTCCCGTATAATCCTTACAAGCAACACCGATTTGCACAAAAATTTGGATTTAGGCTATGTTTGTCATCTACTTCAAAGTTGACCCTATGCCGGTGGTTGCTTAAATCTTAGGGGTGAAAAATATTATATACAAAATAAGTACGAGAATAGATAGAATAACTAATTTTAAGCAACTTTTGTCATAGAAATATTTTTCTGATACTTTTCGACTTATTCGCGAGTGAAAATGTCAATTTTTCATTAAAAAATCACGTTTTGAGACGGTTTTTCACGAATAACTCAAAATGTAAGCATTTATTGTAAAAATAATTTTAGGTTGTAATGTAGCTTATAAAACAACAAACAAAATGATGGTGTCTGTAGATACAATACAAACGGAACAATAGCTTGTTGAAGGTAAGTTCATATTCGCCAAACGCAATAGCTGAAAGTTTCGACGTAAATAAACAAAAAAAAATGCATTTTTTCGGGTAAATTTGCTATAATATTATTTAAAGTGTACACTCAAAAAAAAATTAATGAAAATTGTTTATAACGCTGTTTATTACATTTTATAACCAAATTATTTATGAAATCTATAAATTTTTACACAAATAATACGAAATATTTATAACTTCTGTTTATCTATTTATTTATTAATTTGTATTAAAGAAATCGAATTTGTACATACATATATGATTTCAGTACATGAGAATAAGAAAGAAAAAATAAAGAAAAAAAAAATAATACAGCAATACAAGAGCAATAAAATTACAAACAACAATAGAAGAAGTCTATATAATCAAAATTTTAAATTTTTTATATAATTAAACGTTATATTAATGTTGAAGAAATAGTAGATTTTTATACAAGTGGTGAAAATGTCTCTTTTTGCGTGACTGGACGGTTTGTTCAGGAACGCAAAAACGTTTTTACCACGCGTAGAAAACGCTATCTTTTCTACGCTTGTAAATATAAATGATAATATTTACAAATTCATCTACTAAAGTTTACAAAACGACATAGCTAAATTTGACAGTGCAAAAAATAAATAGCATTTTTACCAGTGTAAAATAATGTTATTATTATGTTCGCCTACAGATGGAAGACATATGAATAATGAAAATAGTTCGAAAATATAAATTTATTTCGAATTGTAGTTCGAAAATATAAATTTAATTTTACACTTAAAAGTCAAAAAATTATTTGTTTTTTTGCAATCTCAGATATATCTGTTCCGTGTTTTTTTTTCATTCTCGGATATATCTCAGATCATATATATTCTTTAAAAACTTTTACAGATATTACAGATATTTTTTTTACCGACTGGAAGTCATCGTTTAAAGTATAAATTTAAAAAATTGTAGGTAAAGTTTCGATTAAAAACAAATATAAATAAATTTTTTAATAAAATTTAAATTTATTTAATAATTTTTTTTTAATTTTTTTTTTTGGCGGAAAGAAATCAGAGAATATATTTTATATCTGACAGTTAATTATCGGAGGAAAAAATTATACGATATATCTGATACAAATTTTATTTTATCGCTCCGATTTCTCCGAGATACAAAAAAAAACACACGCATTATTAGTTTAATTAATTAATTACACACAATTGATATAATGATTAGTTTCGATTCGATTCAATCAAAACATTCAAAATATTCAATCCCTTCAAAATACTGCGATATTGACAGAAATAAACACAGCAACCGAAACAACAACAAATCAAATTCGCAATCTCAAATATTCAATCAAATATTCAATCCTTTAAATAACCACCACCTGTAGGCGACCACCGAAACTTATTTACTTGCAGTCCTAGTGACTGACAACATTTTCAGTCACTACTTAGAAAAAGTTTCTCTTTCACATAGGTTTTACTATATATTAAAATGACATTTTCGTAGCATGAAGTAGAAAAATGGTTTTTCAGTTTTTTTCTGTAGCTGTCTTTTGAGATATTAAAATCAAACAGATTTGCAGTTGCATTAAATATTTTTGCCATTTGGTTGATTGGTTCGTTCTCTTCATAATTAGTTCTATGACGATCTAGATGCAGGAAACACTGGTGTCTAATGTTTCTATTAGGAACATTAAGTTGAATATTCTCTAAAATAAAAGATGAATCCGTATGTCCCAATAATAAATTACCCAGTAGAGAAGCACCCAGAATTTTACGCATATTTTCAAGTGTTACGATATTATAGCACATCTCATAACATATGGTGGCAGTCTAGCAACACTTTCGTGGTAAGATAACTCGTAATCATAGCTACCCCATCCCGTTTTCTTCAAGGTGTATAGAAGAAATTTTTTCTGGATGCTCTCGATTTTTTTAATATGGACAACATAATGTGGGCACCACACAGTTACGGCATATTCGAGCTGGGATCTAATGTATGCAAAGTAAAGTATAAAAAGTGTGCTTGGATCATCTATTTCGTGAGTCGAGCTTTTAACGAAGCCCAACGTAGCGTTAGCTTTCGCTACACAGAGATTGATGTGTTTGTTGAAATTCATATCTTCGACAAATGTGATTCCTAAATCCTTGATTTCTTTAACTCTTTGAAGAAGAGAACCATTGATGTGATAATCGTTTAGTATTGGGTTCTTTTTGTTATAGAAGGATATAACTTTATATTTTGAGATATTTAGATGGAGGTGGTTTATCTCAGACCATTCACTTAGACTGTTGAAGTCTTCTTGTAATTTATCACAATCATCAGGTCCTCCTATGATTCGAAATATTTTTAGATCATCAGCAAAAATTAGAATGTTGAAATGTTTAATTATTTTGGTGATTCCATCAATAAAGATCAAGAATATCCAGGGGCCAATGTGTGAGCCTTGTGGTACTCCAGAAGAAGCTCTTATAATCTTAGATCTTTTTCCACCGATTTCAACAAATTGAAGCATCATCAGGTGGACACAGCGTATACTGACTTTAACAAAGCGTTTGATTCAATAAGTCATAGCAAAGGCCTTAATAGCTTATCTGAATTTGGATTTACGAAACATTTCGTAATCTGGTTCAGTTCTTACCAAGAAAACTAGGTCAGACTAGGTCAAACTAGGTTAAAGTCAGTATACGCTGTGTCCACTGATGATGCTGCTCGATAGCTTTTAAAATACGGCTGGTGAATTCAACTAAATTTGTTGATGTTGATCTTCCAGGTATAAAACCATGCTGTTTAACACAGAGGTGACTGGTTACCACCTTTTTAAAAGAATTACAAATCAATACTTTCAATAACTTAGGAATATATGGAGAAGATGCTATTCCCCTGTAGCAAGATACATCGCTTCTTTTCTCTGATTTGAAGATCGGTGTTATTTTGCAGGTCTTCCATACAGAAGGAAAAACTCCACTAGCAAGAGATTTGTTGAAGAGGTGACACAGTGGACCACTCAAAATATTGGCATAAGTTTTCAGAATAGAAGATGGCATTAAATCTGAACCACACTCATCTTTAAATGATTTGAGTGCAGATAGAATATCCTCTGGAGATATGACTGGAGCTGCAATAGATATTTCTCTCTCTCTCTCTCTGGCGTTTACATCCCATGGAGGGATTTTGGAGCGTTGTCTAGGTCTTCCTCTTCGACGAACATCCGCTGGTTGTTGTTGGGACGCTTTTTTTATCATTCTATCCAATGGAGCCCTTTCTACATAACCAAACCATCTAATCCGGTTGGATTTAATG